>JAAMXP010000932.1:0-66428 GCA_019693395.1 Ettlia oleoabundans
CACCCACCCACACCACAGTCTCTCAATTACAGACATGCACGTGCGCACGTGCAAATGCACACACGTAATGAGCAGTCTACCAAGCCATAGACAAGGCTACACGGTTAGAATCCCTCGCACCCGGCACAGTTCCCCAGACAGCTGCGCGCAACCCACACCCCTTCTTGACTGTGGTGGACTGACAACGGGATGTCCAGGAATGGTGAGATCAACACAGACCTTATGGAAGTAAATTTTCTTGAGCCCTTCAGTGATGCTGGTGCAGTCCTTGGTGGTTAGGGGCGCACGCCGTCGACCCTTGCGCCCAAACAACCCCGCCCCGCTTGGTGATGGCGATGGCGACGGCTCTGAGGCAGTGCATTGACAAACAAGGTGATGTAAAACACCTGGTTGCAAAATATCCAATACACGGCAATCGGTTGACCCCATGCACGTCACCCAGCCTTCTTGCACAGTCCTTGACAGCCTGCACCTACCTGAGAAGTAGGCCGGGGTGGAGGAGTAGGGCGATGGCCCAGCAGCCAGGGTGGGTGGGGTGTCCTGGAATGCGGCCTGCATCTGCAGGCAGCAGCAAGCAATGGGACAACCAATGAGCTGCACACTGCTACCAGCAAGCAAATCCCCAAAGCAGCAGGAGGTGTCACGGTATGCCGGCCGCACCTTTTGCATCATGCACACGTGCTGCACCCAACCACAGCATAAGCAAACATCGCACCAATGGCGCATGAGCACCGTTGGGTGATGCACTCACCCCGCCACCGCCACCGGCTGAGGGCGCAAGCTGAGGAGGCGACCGCATGGGAGTTGCCTCCGCCCTGTGCTGCGCATCAAACAACCCCGCAGCTCCTGCTGCGCCCCCCAGCAGGTCCCCCTTCCCTTCCATGCTTCTCTGCAAGTCTGCGACGCTGCTGCCACCGCCATGGCGCCCCGCCTCTGGCATGCTGCGCCACGCCGCCGTGTCATCCTCCTCACTAACCCCACCGCCGCTGCCACCAGGCCGTCCCGCCTCTGGCATGCTGCGCCACATGTCGGCATCTGAGGCGGGTCGTCTCATCCCCTCTGGCACGCTGCGCCGCACGTCCATGGTGCGGCTCACCTCTAGGCTCCGGTGCACCACCCCATCGCCTGCCCCCGTCGCAGATCCTGCAGTTGCAGAGAGGCTCAGCCCCTCCAAATCCAGGCTGGCAACACTGTGCCCGCTGGCGCCAGCGCCACTGCTGGCAGGCTGGCGGGATGCGGGCACAGTGTTGCCAGTTTCCAGGCCACGCAGTCTCGGCGGTTCAATACCCACTGACTGCATGTTGCCAAACGTGTCCATGGACACCTCGCCGGTGGACTGGAAAAAGTGAAAAGAACGGGATCAATGGACCAGGCAATGTTATCTGGCCATGTCATCTGCTCTCAGCAGCTGCAGTCTGAATGCACTGCTCAACACAGCACCCAGTCTGAAAGACCACACCCCGCTCTGCTGATGTAGCTGTTTTCAAGATACATTGTTGTGCACAAAGGACAGTTGAATGCAAGCACTGGGGCTTAGCGTAGCATGCCCACCTGTGCCAGGGAAACCAGCTCCAAAGCGCGCACAAATGCGTTGAAGTCGAGGAATCCCTGCCGCTTGTGATCAGAGTTGGCCCACACCTTTGCCAGCAGCTCACGCGGCAATCCGCTGCGCTCAAAGAACCGCACCGCGTCGGTGCCTGTCAGCCGCCCGTCATGGTCTGCAGATCGGGCAGCAAGTGGCTTGATGAGTCCCTATGGTGTGCGGCAAGCTGGGCTCAGCCGTTGGCAAGCACCCATCAGGCTGCTAGGCTGTACTGAGCAGCACAGCTCTGCTACTTGGGGGTTCTTGGGGGTGGGCCGTTGGGCATTTCCGTGTGTGTTTTGCAACGTTGCTACACTTTGTCAGTGCCCTGGGTGCTTGCCCACGCAGCCCACGCAAAAAATAGCAAATGAAGGCATGCAGGCGGTTTTTCCGCAGGCACGCGAACCCTCACAGAGTTACAACCAGAACAGCAGCACCGCACCTGTATCCGCCAGCTGGAACCAGCGCCAGTACAGTTCCTGGGCTGCTAATTTGCTGGGAGTTCCTGCCGCGCTGCTGAGTGGGGGCAGTGGAGGTGTGCCGGTGCCAGGCAGCTGGGAGGGCACCACCGCGCCCACGCCAGACCCCATTGGTGAAAAAAAGGTTTCCCCCGGTCTCCAGGCGGACATCTCGATATAAAGCTACGCTTTCAGCGTTGTAACTCAGCAGCGGAGCCTTCAACGATACTGTAGAGGCACGCGTTGGGTTGGTCGGGTGCCGTAGGACTCCGGTATAGTTACTGGGCGCTCCTCAATGTTGATGTACGAGTGATGTAGTGTAAATGGGGGCAAATGCTCGCTCTGTTCCTTCGCTCCGTTCTTTCCTCCTGAACAATGGCGACTGGTTTGCGCATGTTCTTGCTCCCAACGCTCTGCTTGATGGGTCGAGCTTGCCGCACCATCCACCACAGGTCCTTCCGTTCTTGATTTTCGTCACCATTCCCGCCCTCACAGCGCCTGCCCAGCCTGCGACAGCAAACCCTGCACAAAGAGGACCTTGTCGTGCCAGGTCCCAGGCTGTGGCCATTGCCTTCTTGTCATTTTTTACCAAACAGAAAGGCTGACTGGAAGCGCGTTGTTGAGGCGCGACAACAACCAGCAGCAGGTGCGTTATGTCGGCTGGTGGCGCGTTTGGCGGCGCACGCGGCTACCAGCCAAGAGCGCCTGAGAAGGGCGTGTTCCCACTGGACCATTTTGGGGAATGCAAGAAGGTGGGCTTTTTCTAACGGTTGTGTGCGCACTGCACCACGAGGTGCCAGCAGATCAACCTGATAGCTGCTGCCTGCATTGCCATGCCACCATGTCATACCACCCATCTGTCTGCATTGCCTCACCGTGTTGAGTCCTCCCTTTTCCGTCTGTTTTCGTCTGAAACGTAGATCAAGGAGGAGTATCTGCAATGCTTGAAGGGACACGGCAACGATGCGGAGCCTTGCCGGGAGGTGGCCAAAGCATACCTCCAGTGCCGCATGGAACGGTGCGCCGCAATGCCACCTGTAGTGCCCCCGTCAAGCCCCTGTGTTAGCGCATGTCATACCCCACATACAGTGGCAAGCAGCATAGCGCTCTTGATTGCTTGGTAGGCCCACAACTGAAGTGCGACACGCCGCCTCTTACGTTTGTTGGCCAGTAGCGAACCCACCAACGCCATCAACAGTCGTGCTTCGCAAGAAGGAGGCCGTGTGCCTCTCCTGTCCTACATCAATGCCAAACCACCTGCTTGCCCCTTGCAGCAACCTGATGGCGGAGCAGGATCTGCGAGAGCTGGGCTTCCCAGAGGGCAATGCGGCGGCCGCAGCGGCAACAGCAGCAGGAGCAGCAGCAGCATCGCAGGAGCTGAAAGGAGAGAAGCGGCGCAAAGAAAGCGAGGGCTATGTGGCAGGCATGCGGCGTTTTGACAAGGAGTAACGGTTTCACCATCAGATACTGGCTACAAGTGATGCATAGCAGTTGTGACATGCTGCTGCCAGTGGTCTGTCATATGCTCTTGCCAGGTCCGTCTATAAACTAGCTTATTGTTTGTCGTCTCACATTCTACTTCGTTTGTATGGCTTTCGTCTGGTGCTTACTTGTTTTGCTCTGGCACTACATATGTGTTCAGTTCACCTCTAGGCAGGATTGTAAAATTTTGCAAGATGGTGTTGAAGGCATTGCCGCTGCATGTAGACCCTCATCAGCTCTTCCTCTGCCGTTTGCCGCTGCCACCCCTCGACCGGCCCAGCATTCGTGCCGCCTGCCTGTGCTTCTGGCGATAGTCCTGCACAGGCCACACAAGCAGATTGTAACTTGCGCATTCATGGCTGGATCTCACCTCTGCAATCGCCACACAGCTTGCAGAGAGCACCCGGCCAGCAGAGATGAGGCAGCCACTCATGCCCCTTATCCCAGGCTCAATCCGCAATGTGCAGGTAAACCATGGCAAAGTGACCACCGGCACCACGATGCGCACGCCCCCACCACTGTCACCTGCACCAGGGACTCCCGGCTGACGCGCCAGGTGGCCTCGATCTGGGCCAAAGGCTCGCTGCGCCTGAAGGCTGCGCCCTCAGGGAATAGCGCAGCCAGCCTGCGCGTCTGCTCCTGAGCTGTTGCGGCTGCTGCAGAGGCAGCCGCATCAACATAGTCATCGGCTGGTTCCTCCTGTTCCTCCCCCTCTCCCTGCAAGTCGCCGCTGTCGTCCTTGCCACCCCCACTGCCATCGCAAGCAGGGGCAGTGTTTGGCGGCACTGATGCTTTGCTGCAGCCCCCCAACTGCTGCCGTCCCAAGTTCGGTTTGCCAGCCTCCTCCCCTTGTGCATCTTCCTCACTGGTGCTGCTTTCAGAAGCTTCGCTGCTGCTGCTATCAAGGGAACCGCCACCACTGAGGCTGGCAGGGCCGCCCGCAGCGCCCTCACCGCCGTCGTCGCAGCCTGTACTGCCATCGTTTGCACTGCTGCTGCTCTCTTCGCTGCCGCTTCCGCTCTCCTCATCCTCGCTGCTGCTGCTGTCGCTGTCGGCTGCGCCATCCACCTGCGGAATAACGCGCTCCTGGCGCCTCTTCTTGCGGGAATGGTGCTGGTGCGGTTGCTGCTGCTGCTGGCGGCCTTGCTGCTGCGCCAGCTGCTGGCCGCCTGCGGTTGCCAATGCAGCTGGGGCTGCTGGCAGGCCGCCCTCCCCATCGCTGCTGCTGTCAAAGCGACCGAGGTCCATAGCTGGTGCGGGCTTCTGCCACCACTGCCGACCACTGACTGCTGCATCATCCCCCTCGACAAAGTCGACCACAACGCGCTGCTGCTGAGTCAGCACCTGCGGACTTGCCTCAAGATGCCGCGGACATTGATGATGGCCCTCCTGCCGCCCCAAGTTCTTGTTAACAGCATTCATTACAGCAGCTTGCTGCGGCTGAGCAGCAACTTCTCGGACCATCCTGTCGCTGTCCTCTGCATCCCCGCCTTGGTCCTCCTGCTCATCACGCTCCCGGCTGTCGCAGCCACCTTCCGCCTCTGCAAGCCACTCCTCCAGCTCGCTTCCTCCGCTGCTTCCACTGGTGGCGGCACCTTCCGAGCCGCTGTAGACTCCCACGATCACAGCAGGCTCGCTGCCTGCGCTGCCGCCATCAACCCCGCCACCAGCTGCCAGCCATTCTTCCAACTCGCTGCCACCGCTGCTTCCGCTGCTGCCAGTAGGCAGATCTTCCAGGGGCATGCCAAGGTGATCCTGCTCACAATCATGCTGGCCACTGACCACGGTTCCTGCATGTTGCAGAGCCTTGTGCTGGTGCTGGTTCTGGTACTGGTTCTGGTGCTGCAGCCGTTCAGTGTTTTTGCTGGCAACAGGCAGCTTCGCCCATTCTGTGTCACTGTCCGACTCAAAGCGACGCAGGTCAGCTGTTGCCGCTGATCGTGGGCCCTCTCTGGCGGCAACGGCCGCCACCTGTCCTGCCTCCTGAAGAGAGTCGACCACCTTCAACTCCCTTGTTTTCTGCTGCGACTCCGCACGCAGTCTCGCCTGTGCCTCCCGCCGCATGTGGCGCTGCTGCATCTGCTGCCCTTTTTGAGGCTGCTGCTGCAAGGTCTTTGCAGCCATAGCATTTGGGCCCTTGCTGCCAGCCTGGGCGTGGGGTCCAGCTGCAGCAGCCTGCCGCCGCCGCTCCCGGGAGGTTAGGGCAGCTGCTGCTGCCGCTGCTGCCGTGGCTGCATCATCGTCGCTGCCCAGCTCCCAGCTGAGGCTGGCCCCAGAGTCTTCGGAGTACCAGTGCGCCACCTCGGCACCTGAACAACAATAAATGAAGACCAACAATCACGCCTTGGCACCATTGTGTTAGCACAGCTGTCTGTTCTATTTAAAAACTTCAAACTGCGAGGATAGACAGCCACCCCACCATTTTGCAGCCCTACTCAGGACTGCATCCCTGCCTCGCAACGCCAGGGCATGCCGCACCTGCCGCCTCCCGAGCCTCTTTCAGCTGCATGTCCCGAGCCTCCCGTAGCTGTCGCCCATGCCGCTGCCGTTCCTCCGCCAGTGCCAGCAGCTCAGGGGGTGGGTTGGCAGCCAGGCGCTGTAGAAGCTGCTCGTAACGGTAGCCAGAGGCAGGGGGCGGCTGGAGAGGCTCCCATGGCAGCTGATAATGATGATGACCCATGTTTCCGCCGGCCCAATCCTGTGGGAGAGAGGGCGGGTCAGGGAAGTGCTGCAGCTTGCGGCCGCTGCCCAACGCAACCTGGACTGCTGCAGCAGACTTGGGAGGCCTCAAGTAAAGGACGGTGCCGGGCCCTAGTGGCGGGAGTGCATCAGTGGCCTGCGAGTGAGGGGGACACGGTGTTTCCGTTCAAGTTTGTCAGTGTCCTAACACCAGCGATACCTTGAAGATGAGGTGTCCCTTCAAGTTTGTCAGTGTCCTAACACCAGCGATACCTTGAAGATGAGGTGTCCTGCAGCGCATCGTGCTGGCAAATATGTGTGCAGCAACCGCTCACCTCATCAACTGCTGCAGCAAAGCCGCCACTCCTGTCACTGCCGCTTTTGCCGGCGTCTGTTGCCGCAGCCTCCTCCAGCTGCAGCCGCTGCACATAGTGTTGATGCGCGAGCGCGCACTTGAGCACCGCGCCCTTCCACTTGCAGCCATTGTACGCAGAAATGCACTTCCTCAGGCTCGCTTCATCCTTGGGAAGGAGCTCGACATGCCCAAAGGCGCGGGGGAAGACGGCATCAGCGCCGTATACTTTTGGGGGCGCGATGCTACAGTCAGCGACTTCTCCAAAGGGCAGGAAGCGCTGCCGCAGGTCGTCTGCAGTGACCCCCGGCGGCAGGCCGCCTATGAAGAGCTTGACCATGCCAGGCACTAAAAAAGGATAGCTGCCGCCTGCTGAGCGACTTTGCATTTGTGTCTGACATCCGTTTGCCACGCATGGAAGGTTACCCCTCCCAACTGCACGCACTGCTGCACGCACACATGAACACAGCGGGTCTCTTTGCGTTCCGTTACTTCTAGTTTGCATTGCACTTGCGAACCGTGCTGATTTGACAGCGAAACTGACGCCTCTGGTGGGTCCGCCCACTGCCGTGAAGGTTGAGCCTTTGTGTCCTGGGACGCTTCGGCGACCTGCAAGCAAGTTGTTTGCCCGCCACTTTTACCGTGGGAGCATTTGTATTGCGCGCTGGCAGCACTGGCTTGCCTTGAAGGCGGCTGCATTGAGCGATGCTTTCAGGCCGCCTGTGCCCCACCCAGCCAGTGCTCAAACTCTTGTGACTTTGCTACTTTCCACATGCTATGCATGCACCTTCAAACATCAACCTGGCTACCGGGTTGCGGCCAGCATGTGCTGCTGTGGCTGCGTGTATTCCTGGCCGGCCACCCTCACCTGCGGTGCACTTTGCATGCACCCTCGCACACTTTTGCAGGCAGATGGCTGGCATGACGGGGTGGCTCCCCAAGGTGGACCTCAAGCGGGTCAAGGCGTTCATCATCAACAACTTTCTGCCCCTATCCTTCTTGATTGCCATAATACTGGCACTGGCGTGGCCTGTTCCGGGCAAGGCCGTGATAGATGTGACGGTGAGAGGATGGGCAGGCGTTCCGCTGGGCAGTGATGGTACCACGACCACCTCCCTTGCCATGCGTCACGCTCGAACTTTTGCACAGTTTCGCGTTGTGTTTGCCTGCAGATCATGGATGGGGCGGTTCATGTGATCCAGGAAATAAACATCATCCTCGTCTTCCTCATCTCAGGTTGGTTGTGCTGCCGTGGCTGATGCGATTTGCCCAAATCTACTCTTTGCTCCATAATCTATCTGGGAGCTGCCCTGTCCCAACATGAAGCACACTTGCAGGTCTGGTGCTGAAAACTGACGACCTTGCCGCCGCATTGAAGCACAAACTGGGTGTGACCTACGGCCTCATCAGGTGGGCATAGTGCATGGCTGCTTGCGCCAGTGTTCACTTGCTCCAGCTGCTGCGCCACACCTTGCCTGGAGGCTATGAGCAGGCCACCTGTTCTGCGCCGCTCTTATCTTCCGTCTTTGTCCATGTCATGTGTCCCACTTGCCCCCTCCCTTGTGCAGCATCCTGTTTGTGACCCCGTGCTTTGGCTTTGCTCTGAGGGAGATTCCCCTGCAACCGCCCGAGTTCAGTGCAGGTATGTAGGTGCAGCTTTGAAAAATTCAAGCAGGTGCTTTGAAGCCTATTTTTGAAGCTTACAAATCCTCAAAGGCCTCGCTTGTACACTTCTGCACATGTGTTTTGCAGGCCTGGCCCTGTTTGCTGCCGTGCCCACCACTTTGGGTGTTGGGGTGTCTCTCGTGCGTAGCTGTGGTGGCAACGAGGGGCTGGCGCTGCTTCTCACAGTGGCCAGCAACATCATTGGTGAGTTAACAAACAGGGCGGGGTTCACTACCTGTGTGGTCAGCAAGGGAGAGTCATAGGCCAATTTTGTCACAAAGCCAGTCCAGCTGCAAGGCAGGCACCCCAGCTCGCAAGCACCACAGCACGGCTAGCCTCGCCGCCGGCTGCTGCACACAGAAACACACACTGGACTGGCTGCGTGCAGGCATCTTCTCCATGCCTCTTTGGCTTAAGGCTTTGCTGGGGGATAGCTCTCAGCTGGACTCTGTGACAGTAGACATCCCGAATCTCTTAGCACGCCTGTCCATCACAATCCTGGTGCCATCTGTCATTGGCAAGGTGTGTTGGCAGCACTGGCGGTATTGGCACGCTTGCCCTTAAGGTGCTCTATGCTAGGCCGGCAAGTTTTCTGGCATGCACGCGGATGCTGTTGGCACAAACAATCAACACGTCGCATCTGTCCATTGACTGCCCCTCTTGAATGAAATTGCTAGTGATCGCCTTGCATGCTTCAAGTCTTTTCTGTGCCTGCAGCTGTTGCGTGAGCTGCCCCCTTTCTCCAAGTACGTCAAGAAGTACACAGCTCAGTACAAGACCGCTCTATCCATGTTTAGCGTCGTTATGCTGGCAATGATTGTGTGGCAGAGTCTATCGGGCGCGCAGTCAACTCTCATGAACCAGCAGTTTGTGCAGGCGAGGAATGCTGGAAGGCTGGGGGCCACGCGTAGGCGGGCCAGCTGCAACAACTCCACGCGGACCCGGCTGTGCTGCCCACCTCTGTGCTGCGTGATCCTGTTGCGCAAGGATATTGGCATGGTGGTCTTATACTGGTCAGACTACAGGAAATATGCTACCACTACGAGGAGGAAGCTGAGCCGTCCCCCCCCCCGCCCCGCGCCCCAATGCTGTTGATGTGTGCAGGTGCTGTATGTCATCCTGCTGGCCATTGGTCAGCATATTGTTTACCTCATTTTAAACTTTGCAGCCCTGCACTACATCTTCCATAATCCTCTTGTCGACATGATTGCCACTGGCATTATGAGCAGCCAAAAGAGCGCACCGGTGGCAGTGACAGGTGTGTGCGGCGCTGCCACCTGGCCCTGCCTGCCATCCGCCAGTCACAATCCTAGCAGAGGCATCCGACAAGCGTTATTTTTTTTAAACCATCAGTTTTTCCTTCATCGCCTTCTGTGTCTCGCTTATTGTGCCTGCAGTGATTAGCTACCTGACTTCAGATGTCTCCAAGCAGGGCCTGCTGATCATCCCAGGCATTGTCGGCCAGATCAGCCAGGTGGGGCCAGCCTGTGCACAGGCACTTTGTTCTGCAAACCAGCCTGCGTGATAGCATGCTTGTTGCCAAGCTTTGCATCTTGTGCAGGTGTTCATGCACCTTGAGGCAAGCTCATTCACTATTCCCTCGCTTGTTGTTGCCCAACACAGATTTTCATAGGCAGCGCCCTGGCGGAATACTTTGCACCCAAGTGAGTTGTAGTCCGCGGGGGCTATGCAGGCCAAAGTTCTTCGCATGCTGTATGCCACTTTGCCAGTCACTGTTGCTAAGCTGTTTGTTACTGGCCATGCAGGGTTAAGAAGCTCAAGGCTGCAGTTCAAGAAGCAGAAGCGGCAACTGATGGTGGGAAGTTGAGTACAGTTGGCAGCAAGTCGGGCAAAAGTCTGTCTCAGGGGGAAACAGACGAAGAAGCCGGCTCACGCTCAGGCACTATCCCAGGCACGCCAGACACACCGTCCTCAGAGCCTACTGCAGCTGCCTCCGTTGGTGACCCTGGTGCTGTGTATGACGCTGCAGCAGGAAACAAGACTGCAGCAGAAGACAGCCCTGCTACAGGTGATCAGACAGTGATTGCAGTTGGCGATGTTGCTCCTGCAGTAGGCAAGACTGTTGCACTGCGATAGCTGAACTACATCTCGTAACTTCAACCTTATTGTTAGTGCACTACGCCCTTCCTGTCATCTTTTCATCACCTACAACCATTCTTCTGCGAGGGTCATAACGATTCTGACAATTGCCCGCTGGTTTTCCTACCCATTCGTTCTCTGTGGGGCGCTTGAACCTTTCTGCCTGCATTCTGATGCCACTCCTCCGCGTGTGAGACTTCTTGGCTTTGTTAAGTGTTTGCCCACAATCAGTTACCATCATCAGAAATGGTGATTGATGCCAACAGCCGCCTGCACCAGCCAACGCGGTTGAGTACAGCTTCCGCAGCTGCTACGATGTGTGTTCTTTATATCTGCATGTACTTGCCCGCTGTGCACTGCGTCTGGTCATTACAAGCACGTATCTCAGGGTCAGTGTCAGCTTTACTTGGTACTGAAGAACTAATGATTGCCAATTCACAATAAAAGAACCAAAAAGGGCAGTAGATAAATACATCTACCAGGTGCCGGGTCAAAGCATGCGTGCAGTACAATATGCAATACAGGTGGTATACATATGTTGCCTACTCATGTGTGGGTGGGTGGGTGGATGGGTGGAGTGGGGTGGGGTGGGGGGCCCTGCCAACAGCACCACGCGCTGGGGCGCGAGACATGCCCATGCCAGTTGCTGTGTCACTAGCTTTCAACTACCTGTGACATCAGATGGGTGCCAGACCCGCCTGCTTGCGCAGCCACTCAAATACCAACAGGGAGATGCAGGTGTGGGGGCCTATACGGGCCCAGGCAGGCAGGAAGCCGGTCCAAAGCGACAAAACACCCCCGCTCCGAACAGTCTGCAGGGAGACAGGCAGGCATATCACTAATGGCATGAGCAGTGGCTTTTATGCATGGCCCTGCACCTTCAAGCCTACGTTGATAGCAGCTGACATGAGGTGAACCCACCACATGGCATGTGGCAAGGAGGACGCCAATTGGTTTCAGCAGCAGCACCCACTAGCACCTACCTGTATTCCGCAGTCCAGCATGCCTGTGTAGCGCTGCGGCCTGCCCTGGCCGTCAAATGGTTGGGTCATGTAGCGTGTTTTCACCATGTCTACAGGCCCTGTAGTGGTAGCAACTGCAAGTCCCGCCACCATTGAGCACACAAAATGGAGCAATGCTCCTTCCTACACATGTGAGGTGCGCACAGTAGGTTGATCGGGATGCAGAATCAGAAGTGCCACAGACGGTGATGCCATGCAGGTTCCAAGTATGACACTCCAGCAGGGTGCTAGCAGGCTTAATGAGGTGTCACCTGACCTTGACATGGCTTGCAGTGGTGGGATTCGTCAGCAGCAACCCCTTGGTGTGGTCATACACTGGCAGCTGGCTTGCAGTCAGGACTGCAGCCCGCACTGTGGTAGGGTAGACGCCGCGATACAATCCCGCCAGGCCGCCCTCCTGCCTGCGCATATGAGCAGCTGAGGCGGGTGGGAGTGTCACGCAACCCGCCATGGTGCCTCAAAGCAGGATAAAAAAACCTGCCCAAGGAAGCAGCAGAGGGTCTGGCTGCACTCACTTGTAGATGGCACACGCAGCCTGCCAGATGCTTGTGGGTGGTGCTCCCTGCAACCCATGCGCCACAGACCCAACTGGAAGCCGCTGGGTTGCCTGCATCCTGACCTTCAATAGATCGCTGGGAGTCGCGCCAGCGGCACCAAGGGCCCCAGCCGCGCCACCTGCCACAATCTTCTTCCACATAGGAAGCGCAGGTGTTTTGGAACTGCTACTGCTGCACCGCTCGCCGTCCAGCAGTTTCTTGATGGGTTCGTAAGATCCATATCTGCATCAAGTGAGGTGCAGCAACATGGCACTACCAGAAGCTGCTGGCTGGACTTGCTGCGGAGCCAATCGGTAGCACTCCCCTGCCAACACCACCTGTCTGCCGTGCCGTGCAGCATTCGTCTGCCACCCAGTTACCACACCTGATTGTTGAGTAGGATGCTTCCCTCAGCATGGAGGGGGTGACCCCTCTCATAAGACCAAGGAGTCCTTCATTTCTTGCAATCACTGCCAGCGTTGCCATCATGCCTAGCCGCCACTGCGCCAGCGCCGCCGCTCCTGACGCATCCCGCGCTGCAGCTGCCTGCATCTGTGAGTGAACTTGCATCCTGACCTTCGCCACATCCACCGGATTTGTGAGTATCGCTGCGATTACGCAGGACAGCCCGCCATAAGCATAACGCTCGCCAGGGAGCGGTTGCCTATATGCAACCATCGCTGGCAGCAGCGGGAGTGGCGGGGGGCCGGCAGTTGTGGCCATGGGTGTTGGAGGCTTTAAGCAAGATCTGAAAAGGGCTATGGCAGGTTGTCATTTGCGGAGGAAGGCCATTTTGCCATACGCGCAGTGAAGAGCGCCAAGCGCGGGACGACGGTCCGCGGCCTGCGCCAGCAAGTGCTCAGGGCCAGGGCGCGCTTTTTACGAACTGCTGCCAAAGGCAAGGAGGCATGGACAATTGACAGCCTCGCCTACCCCGCCAGCTGTGGACACCAGCGCCAGCTGGCGGCACCTTTGAAAGCGCACATCACAGCGGCTGCTGGTCATAACCACCTGCTACCCAAACGCCAGGTTGCAGTTGGCAACATGAGATATACAAATGGAAATGCATGAAGCCAGCTATGATGTTGACATCAACAGTAGTTTGCGTAGTGAGGTGGTCGTCAACAACCAGTGAGGCATGGAGGCAAAAACAGAGGGGTGAATACATGCCGTCAATGGAGAGAAGTAGAAAGTTGATCGGAAGGCAGCAAAGTTCACCATTGCTCATGTCAGTCAGTAAGTAAAACAAAATCGAAAAAAACTCCAGGAACGGAAATGGCACATCAAACTACGGCATCCCATGGGAAAGAGGCATGAAAACAGATTTGTGGGGATGCAATGACCCAGAGCAAACCACTGGAATCGTGTTTGCAGCCCATACTGTACACCAAATGTATGCAATATATCAGAGTTGGTGGACAAGCGGGGTAGGCTTTCTGGAGCTTGCCACTTAAGCACACCACTGCCTGCTCAGCAAGGCCCGCCTCCTCACCGCACTTCAACCAGTCCAGGTGCAGCGGTCTCCTTCATGACCACCGCTGCTGCTTGGCTGTCGTGCTGCTCGTCATGGCCGGGCTTTGCAGTGGACAGCGCCCTCCATGCCTGGATCATGCGCCTCAAAAGGTCAGGGCCCAGCAGATCCATCAGCACCACTGGCACAGACCCTGGAAGACGCCCGTAGGCGCCCTCGCTCACATCAAATACCTCGCCTGCAAGCAGGCAGCCACATGGGGTGTGTCAGTTGGCAACAGCACTGGCATTTGCACCATGGAGCCCAACATAAGGCAGCCAAAACAACTCTGCACCTACACTTCGCTGCTGCATAAGCCTCGCAGTTCGAGGGGCAGCATGAAGCCAGCAGCTTAACCAAGAAAAACAAGACACACCTGTATCTTCGTGGTAGGATTGCATTATTCTCAGCGTCAGCATTCCAGCCATTCTGGTCTCAATATCGAGTTTGGCGGAGGAAGGGTGTCCAAGCCTGTAGGCACAAGAGAAACCACAGAGAGGACGGGGTTTGGGCCTGGGCCAGAATGGGGTCACTTGGAGGCCTGCACGGAGGCCTGCACGGCAGTTCGGCGCGGAGATTGCCAGAGCCGGCTGTGTTCACCACTGTTCCAGCAGCAGACTGGCGGCTGTCTGGTACTCAGCCCTCCACTCCTCCGCCTCATCATGCCTCAGGTGTGCTCCACCATCCTCCCGTGCCTGCGTATCCACCCGGGTTTCCCCCAGCCTGCACGCTTGTGGATAAAATTCGCAAGTAAGAACAGCTACATGCAACTTGGGCAAGCAAACACGCTCTTGCCTGCGTTAAGAGTCTAAGCATGAACGGCAGATAGCTGATGGTGGCGCCATGACGCTTTCAGGCTCCGCAGTTGCCGTAGTGCGAAGAGGCAGAGATATAGGACCTGACCAGTAGATAAAAATAAGAAGAGGGCGCTTAATACCTCACCAGACCATAAGCTGCTCCAGCCTGCGCTGGTCGCTCTCACGTGCCTTTCCCAGTCGGCTCTTCACATCCAGCGCCACTGATGCCCAATTCCTTGTGGCATTGGTGTTTAGAGCTGCCCCGGTGCCAGAGTTTATGGCATGAGCAGCACTCATCTGCACCGCTGCGCTGCGCCGCTTCATTCCATGCAGCACCATGGCTGCAGCGTGCCAGTGAGGTCCACGGGTGAGGCACCGCATGGCTGGGGCCGTCATGCAGGGCTGGACCAGTGCAGCCTTGCTCCAAAGAGTCATGATTGTGGTGGTATCTTGCAAGAATGTTGCGTTGGTATTCTGCGGGTGGGTGAAGAGAGCAAAGGGCAGATTGCCAACGCTAACCCGCCACCGCCGCTGCCGCCACCGCCGCTCAGTGACTACTACAACATCCGTCCGCCGGCAGGTCACGCCAGCGGCGCGCAAGCTGAATTTTGATAGCCACCCTCTATCTAAAGTTACCTTTCGGCCCCGCGAGGCTCAATGCGGTATGCCAACACAAGGTGGCGCTCGACCAGAGCAGAGTTCCCGCGCAAGCCCGCGGAAGTACTACGAGTACTACGCTAGACACAATTGAAACCGACCGTTTCCAGCCTCGCGCATTGCCCATGACATTTGCAATTTCCAGGTGTCGGAAGCGGGTTGAGCAGGCATCAAGGCAGTGGCAAACCGATTGTAAGGCAAAACACCTGCCAGTTGTAAAACGTTTACATTAATCAGATGGACGGTGCTTTGGAGCAACAAACAACAAGCACATCAGTGATGCAAAGTCGTCGTGTCTCCAAGAGGCAGTGTGGATGGATGTCCACCCCAACGGGTGGCATTTGGCATGACAAGACAACTGCCGCTGACTGACCGCTCGCCTACACCCCGCTGAAGGGCAGCGCCATGTACGCCTTGATCATACGCTGGAGAGTGTCATGATCCAGCGCTTCCACCAATGCCCCTGGCAGAAAGCCCTGCAGCCTCCAGAAGCAGTCGTCGTCCTCATCATCAAACGGAGCGCCTGCAGGGCACCAACACGCCTTAGCGAACTTGCCGCTTACGCACCTGCGCGTGGTGGCTACCATGCAGTATGCTATCTTTTGCCAATTAGATATTTGTGCAGAATACAGTAAACTGCCACAACAGTGTAGAATGGATAAGAGCCAAAGTCAGACCTGCTTCAGCATGAAAGGCCTGCAGCAGCCTGAGGGTAAGGATGCCCGCCATCTTTGAGTCAATTTCATCATCAGATGACGTGTTGCTGAGCCTGCAGGGAGGGCGGGATCAGATGAATATGCTTTGGCATGAGCCAGCACAGCATCCTTCGCAAACAGGGTCGCAACAATCGCAATCTGTGGCTCGCAACAAAGCCACAGACGCCAGTTATAGGACGGCCACCTAGGTCGCGTCAACTGATATATGCCCACCCACCATTCCTTCACATCCAGGTGTACGTCTGCCAGGTTCTGATACTCGGCCTCCTGCTCTGCCACCACCTCCGTCTGGCTCCGCTCCTCCTCAGATGACTCGGTGTCACGGCGCAACTTCGTCTCATCCAGCCTGCAAGCGCATCAGTGTCACACAAGCATCAGCGGCGGTAAGAGATGTTGGGGAATGACATTGATAACACCGCCCGCGCTGTCCCTGGTAAGGCGCCAGATGGGTGCTGAGTTTGGGGCGAAGCAACACAAAAGCGCTGGAGACTCACCATGCCTGCAGCTGGTCAATCTTGCCCTTCTTGCTGGTCACCGCTGCCAGCCTCTTCTTCACGTCCTTTGCAACATGAACCCAGTTGAGGTCGCTGCCCACAGCCGCCACCCCTTCTTCAGATGCCTTGGTGACGGGAGCTGTCGCTCGGTGGGTGCAGCGCCTGACAGAGGCGCCACCTATGGCTGGCAGAGGCAGGACCCTGTGCAAGAAAGCAGCTTGGCAGCCGGGCAGGACTGAAACTTTCGAAACGGGCCGTCCAAGGGTGGCCGTGCAGCACAGCATCACGGCGGTAGTGCTTGGAGAGGCTGCGTGACGTAAGAACTTGATGCTGTGCTCAAGGAGGTGGTGAGCAAACTGTCAAAACGAATGAAGGCATAAGATAGCCAGCAGCAGGAACCAATCTGGCAGCGTTTTCCTCCTGCGATCTCCTTGTTCGTGCTGGGAAATGTAGAACAATAGAACGGCGCACAGGCGCATTCAATCAAACTAACGAGTGTCGAAGACCACCCTAGAACACCCCCAGCAGACGTTCAGTAGACAGCTGGCGGCGGTGCCGGCATCACCCCCCTGCTTCGACTGTGCTGGAGGGGCAAATCTGCTGTTGAATGGAGTATTGTTCAGTACTTGGGTGTGTAACAAGACTGTGTAACAAGAGAACATTGACAGGTGTCACCCTCCTAGTGAACCCAGCACCTGGCTGCCGCCTCCAACGGATTTGACGCTAACTGCCCCCTGGCGTTCGCAAGGTGGCTGCAGCAGACTGGCGGCGCTGCTGATCACGTTTCTGGGTTCTTCTGATCGACATGGGACAGATCAGGATATGCGTTTAGGCACACGGCCCACATCGCGATAAGCCTCTGAAACAAGCCACATGCTGCTGCGCGCTGGCGTGCATCGCACGCTGGGCCTAGCGCCATGGCGGCTGCAGTTGTATAAGACGAACGGAGCCGCCTGTCGATCATTCTTGCATCCAAACGTTGCTATGCTTCAGGTTTGTGGCAACAAGGCAGGACGGGCGATTTGCGCCCTTTGTGTTCGGCGGCTCTACAAAACCTTAGATCGCTACCAAGGTGCACCTGCCGCACAGCCCAAGGGGCACCCAACTCGTTTCTGATGTGTGCTTGCTGTCGTCCGCAGCCGGCCGCCGGCCCGGCAACTCTGCCCTGCCGCTACGCCGGCGCGCTGCCCTTCCTCCGCTCCAGGAGCCGCAGACACCACCACCTGCAAGTCTCCCTCTGCTGCAGGCAGGGCCCGACCATGCACCTGACGGTATACCAGACGGCCCAGCGGCTGTTTGTCGTGCGACAAACACTGGAGGAGGGCGGAGAGCTGCAGTATCGGTGTTTGAAGCTGGATCGCTCGTCTGCAATTTTGGACGCCTGCGAAGATCCCACCCCCTACAGCAAGCCCCAGATTGAACGGCTGCTGGCTGCTGTTCACGCAGGTGCGTCTTGAGAGTTTCGTTGCAGCAACATTGAAGGCAGACGGCATCCCAGCCCGTCCGCTCGAGAGCAGCAAGCGCAAGTTCAACCGCCTTGGGTCGCCAGCAGTGTCGGCCGTTGTTCTGGGCAAGCAAAACGTGTGGGTTTTGATGCTTTTTGCTTCTGCGCCTTCACTCACTTACAGGCAACAAGCAGCATGGGGGCCTGCAGCTGGTGTGTGAGGCAAGCGCCATCGTGGGGGTGGTGCAGCTGCTGGAGGGACCTTATCTGCTGCTGGTGACTAAGCGGCGACATCTGGGCGCTATCTGCGGTGAGCGTGTCTGCTGGGTGTCAGCCAGCCCAAAAACTGGCTGCTGATTAGGTCACAGGCCTCCTGGTAGCTGAGTGTCGAGTTCCTGGGGTTGTGAGGTTGGGCTAAGGGCCTGCACTGTTGGAGGTTTGGGAGCAGGAACAGCTGCGCATCTTTCCCGCCAGCAGTTGGGGCGTCGAGCCACCGTGCCCAGATGCTCAAACCAAAGACGCTTCTGCAATGCGTGTTGGTAACTTATGTTGAATGTGCTGGCGCTGCACTGCCGATGCCATGCACTGTCCCAACCCATATTGCGCTGCTTTCCCACCGCAATGCTCTGCCGCCTCCCTGCAACACACTCACGCAGGCCATAAGGTGTACGGCATTGACGCCACCGCACTGCTCCCCGTGCTGTGCCCCTCGGTGCACCGTGCCAATTACGGCACCCACCATGCCTCCACCGCCGAGCAGCGCTACCGGAAGCTGCTGGCCGGGGTTCAGCTTACCAAGGACTTCTTCTTCTCCTACACCTGGCCCGTACACCAGACTGTGCAGCGCACATTTGCAAAGCCGCCAGTGCAGGGGTGGGAGGACGAGGCGGCGGGTGCTGCAGCTGCTTTCGAGACAAAGTTTGTGTGGAATGACTTCTTGAGCCGCCCCTTGCGGGACGCAGTGGGCAACGCACGCTGGGTGGTGCCCCTGGCTCATGGCTTCTTCCAGCAGCGACCCCTGGCGCTGTTGGGACGCACACTGAAGCTGACGCTGGTTGCCCGCCGCTCACGGCAGGTGGGCGTTGCGTGGGATGAGTTGCTGGTGGGAGGGTTCGTGCTGCTAAACCAACCATGCTACAAATCAACCAGTGAATTCAAGCCCGGTTTTCAGCCAGGTGTCAAAGGGCCCAGCCCCCACATGTACCTGTGTGCAAAACTGTTGCAGTTTGCGGGCACGCGTTACCTGAAGCGAGGCGTCACCGATGCCGGCTACTGTGCCAACGATGTGGAGGTGGAGCAGCTGATTGAGGCGGGGCTGGACTGGAAGAGCGGGCAGCCGCTGGTCAGCAGCGTGGTGCAGGTGAGCAAGCGATGGGCAAGCGCATGGGCAAAGGGAGGGGTGTGGTTGCAATAGGGGTATCAGCTGTGATGCAGAGCCCTGGGATGCAGCGCCACCTGTTGCTTGTCATGGTACAAACTGTGGCGCGTCTGGTACCCTGTAGCTCTCGTCAGCAAAAGGTTCTGGCCGTTGTGCCGCTTGACCTTCCAAAAAGATTTGTTCTTGCTATGGCGCTCTTGCTCCCATGTTTCCATTCATGCTTTCCTGCCATGGATCCTGCAGGTTCGAGGCTCCATCCCGCTGCATTGGGCTCAGCAGCCGGACAGCAGCATCATGAAGCCTGAGCTCATTTTGCACCGCTTCGACCCCCTCTACGCAGCCACGCGCAGGCACTTTGACCAACTCAGGTGCTGACGCCTGCATACCGTTTTATGTGCGAGGGCCTGCTATGTGCGCTCTTGGTTGCCCCACTAGTTGGCACCCCTCCTTCACCAAGGTTATAATTCACCAGGGTCATGGTGTCATCTCAGCGCAGCTTGCACATTTATCAGTCTGGCCGGCAACTTCTTGTTCCCCGATTTTGACCTTTGCCGTCTGTGGTGCTGCATGCTTTGCGTGATGGGTGCAGGCAGCTGTACCGCGAGCCTGTGTGTGTGCTGGATCTGGTGAAGCGCGTGGAGCGGCGCCCGCGGGAAAGCGTACTGGGCTGCGAGTACGCAACTGCCATTCGGTGCGTCCGGTGGGATCATGAAATACCTGAGAGGAGCCCCTCCTGCCATGTAAGAGGCACTCCCTTCTTGCTCATCAACTTTTCAATCAACTGCTACAGTTAGAGGTTTCTAATCCCAGTTGCTTTTACTTAGCTCGTCCAACTTGATGAACATTCTGTGAGCTGGTCCCTTTGCAGGTTTCTGAACCAGCGTCTATCCCCAGGGCAGCAGCGAGTGCAGTACCAGGCCTTTGACCTCAGTCACCGCGCCCGTACTGCCAAGACGCATCTGCTGGCTGACCTGCAGCGCCTGCAGGAGCCAGTTCTGGCTGCCACAGGCATATTTGTCAGCGTGGTGGGTAGCGGCAGCCGCAGCAGCGGAGCCCCGCGCCAGGGTTCGGGCGGCGCTGCTCCCATGCGCGAGCAGCTTGGCGTGCTACGGACCAACTGCATTGACAGCCTGGACCGAACCAACGTGGGGCAATTCACGTATGGCATGTTGGCTCTGGGCCAGCAACTGCATGCCCTTGGCATCTCAGGTGAGGGTGCCATGGACCCGCAGGCTATTGAGGGCAGCCGAGGGCCTGTGCAGCTGGGGCTTGTGTAGCGTATTTGCTTACCTCTGCTGATCTGGTAACATTCTACACTACAGGTTGAGTTTGTCAGCCCTGTGCTGTTTCCCGTAATGTTCATGGCTGTTGGTGCGCCACGGTGCTTGGCCCCTTGGATTTCTCTTCTGTCCATGGCTGTTGAGCGCAGAGAATGCATGGCTGGATCCCAACAGCAGCCTGGCACGGCACCTGATGGATGCATACGAGGCAATGGGCCACACATTGGCACTGCAGTACGGTGAGAGAGCCTGAAGCTCGTTGTACTGCCCCCCCCCATGGCAGTACAGCCAGGGGAGCAGTAATGAAGATATATGCCTCAATGCATGCCATCGCATTTTCATCATGTTGCAGTAGTGTTGTGGGCTCCTCATCACGCAGTGCTGCTGTGTTCTTTCGTGTCTGAGGCATGCAGGTGGCAGCGAAGCTCACTCTACTTTCTTCCAACGCCAGCGCGGCGACTGGGAGGCAGCCACGCAATCACGCGACCTGCTCACCACTGTGCGCCGCTTCTATAGCAACGCTTACACGGATGCTGAGAAGCAGGATGGCGTCAACCTGTTCCTGGGGGTGTTCCAACCTGCCCCGGGCAAGCCACATCTGTGGGAGCTGGGCGGTGACTCGTACCTGCACACAGGTATGGCAAGTGGCCCATGTTTATCGGCTCAGTCGCTCTTAAATGCCATTGTTCTGGTTCTGTTCTTTATGACACCAGGAGGGGAGGTGAAGCGAGTTATTTGGCACCCTGCACCAATCCACATGGCCGGCTGTTTTCAATGCAGGGCGCACATGGAACCCCGCGAAAGCAGCCAGCATGAGCAGCCGCAGCAGCAGCTTCACCACAGCCACTGGCCAGGCAGACATGGCAGCAGCGGCTGCTTTGACAGGCCAGGCATTGGCTTCCTTTCCACCACCCCAGTCGCCCCCGCCGCCAGGACAGCCCGCACAGGGACGCGTGGAATCCCCCCCTCCTCGAACCGAGTCTGAGGAGTTAGACCAGCAGGCGGGCCTGCCTGAGAGCTTGAGTGCCGCCAGCCTTGTTTCGCTTTCGTCAGACGGCTCCTTTGCGCCCAGCCTCATGGCGCTGGTGGAAGGGGCCGCTCAGCAGGGAGCCCACCACCCACTAAGCAGCGCTCCCTCCCAGGAGATCGAGATGTCGGCAGTTGTTGCAGATGTAGAGGGAGCTCACCCTGCCACAGCTGCAGCAGTGTCAGCTGGAGAGCCCCGCACGCCAAGGGGTGCCGGAGCAAGCGCCAGCGCAACGGTTGCGGGAGCTGCTGGGAGCCAGGCGCTCCCCACTCCGCCTGTCAGATCCGGGCTCAAGCGCAGCCCTCTGCTGGGCAGCTCACACCAGGCGGCAACGTTGGAAAGTTTCGATGAAATGCTGTCTCGCCAGCCGGTCGCACACGTGCGGTTAACAGCGCCAGCGCCACCTGCCAAGTCATCACCGCTGGGCTGGCTGTCACCAACCAAAACGTCTCAGCAAGCAAGTGCCGCAGGGTCAGGATCAAAGCGCAAGCCTGCGGCCGCCGCCGCCGCCGCTGCCGCCGCCACTGTGGCAGCAGCTGGGGTGGAGGCTGCTAGGCCTGGGGTCAACGTCCCTCGCCACGGGCTACAGCGCTCCAATTCCGACCCCAGCATGGCAAGCAGCGTGGGCTCGCTGCAAGTGCCAGCACCTGCGGCAGATTCCCATGCAACCCCCGGACGCCGCGTTACGTTCAGTGGCGCCACTGTCCTGGGGCCCTCGGCTGATGGTAGTGGCCTGCTGCGCCAAAGCTCTGGTGGGAGCGGCCTGCTGCGCCACAGCACCGCCCCTTCCTCCATGCTCTCAGAGCTGGCAGGATCAGTGGCTGCGGAAGGGATAAAAGTGCTAGATGGCAGCTTGTCCAGTCAACCACTGCTCGTCATGGAGCCACCGCCTGACCTTCGCTCCACTACCAGCGACAGTGGCAGCTTGCCGATGGGAGGCTTGCGGCGGGTTACGATAAACGTCAGCTACCATACTCTGGCAGCGCTCAACTTGGAGGGTGCTGCCGCAGCTGAGGCCAGCATCAAGCAGGGCACAGGTCTGTATGTGTGACCAGACAACCCTCAAAACTTGTATGCAGCAACGTGTTGGGCTGTTGCATCACTCTTGCGGCGCGTGCATCCAACGCCTCACTAATGTTAGTTATATATGATAAATGATGAGGTGCCACCAATTTTCTGCCTGTTATCCTGCCTGCCAACGCGCTGCAGGGTCCCAGCCCTATCATGCGGACACCGCCAAGCCGCGGCGCCTGAGCTTTGCCACCTTTGCCCGCCTGCGCCCCTTCCGCAAAAGCCAATCTGCCAGTAGCGAGGCCGACGGCGGTGCCAACATGAGTGGCCGGCCCCGCAGCGCCTCTGAGCCCGATCAGCACACCCTGCAGCCAAGCCCCAGCCTGCTGGGCCCGTGGCGCATTTTTGGCGGCCGCGGGCTGGGAGGCGGCCCCGAACCTCTCAGCATGAGCGCTGTGGTGTATGGAGCTGAAGCTGTAAGGCGAGGCATCGACACGCTGGGTGTCTCTACAGGGCCTGTGGCCTCATACTGGCTCACTGGCGCTGACCCGCTGGCTGCAATGATGGACGAGCAGGAACGCTTGCGTGCTCAAATCACAAGGTGCGCGCACATGCGGACAGCTGCGTTGTTTGCTTTTGCCTGTTGTGTTGAGCTTTGGTGTCAGGGGTGGATCTCTGATACCTTGGCGTTTTGCAAGGTTCACAGCATCAGCTTACAGCATCAGCACCAGCTTTGGCCGTGCAGCTTGCCTGAGTGGAGATACACCCTGCGTGGGATGCTTGGTGGAGTGCAACTCTGAGAGGGTGTGCGTGCTGGCTTGGGCTGGTGCAGGCAGCGGGAGGCGTTGGCCACTCCCTTGGACCCAGTGGAACACCGTGCGCTGCTGGAGCAGTGTGCAGCAGCCATGCGCCCCTCCTGGGCCTTCAGCCTCAACAGTTTCACGCAGGTAAGCGCCATCACCTGCGCATGCCACATGACATTGCTGTCGAGAAGCAGCACTGCGTTAAGAATTCACGGTAGGCTGTGGGTTTGGCAGCAGCACACGACCATGATCTGTTCAAGCTGCTCCTCATGGGCCCTTGCTGCCGCAGGGTGCTGGGCCTCCTGTGGGCGCCCCTGCCTCTGCAGCCAGCCAGGCGCCTGCGGCTTCCCCTATTCTGCAGCAGGGCCTGGCATTCTAGGCGCAGTTTCCGCGCCAGTAAGCACCCGCAGAGCAGGGCAAGCTTCAGGCTAGCCAGCGCCCTGCGCCTTGCTCCTAGGTATGCAATTGTCTATGCACAGCGATCAGCAGCATACCGCAAGCAGTTACCACCCAACTTCCTGTTACTGCCCATCCACCACCTGCCTTCTTGTTTTCAATCCAATAAGAAATGAACAGTGCCAAAAAGTTTTGGTCGCCGCACTTTTCTACTGCGTATGGGCGGCCCAACCGTTCTGAACGACCAATTTTGCTCGAGGAGCACCTGCGCGGCACCTGCTGTTTTCTTCGGCTAGCAGACTTTCATTTCCTTGCTGCCCGCATTACCTTCTGTTCCACAAACATCCCCAGCTTGGCTTGTATTGTCCTGCCTACTAAGGTTTGCCATGAGCTCTGCTTCTGCGGGCAAGCCTCCAGTGCTGCTGGCCCGCCTGCTCACGTGTCTCCCTTAATCAGCACGCCTTGATATGCCTGCAACACAAGCAGCCCCCATCCTCATTCTATTGTGCCTTTTCACATTTGCAAAGGCACGGCGTATACCTTGCAATGTGCACTACCTACCCACATATAAAACACGACTGCATAGTTTGTCCTGTGCAGCCTTGCCTTGTGTATGCGCTCTGATGAGCTGCTACCCTGTACGTGTCGGATTCCGTCTTCCTTTCATTACTTTCCGGTTTTCATGGTGGTCGCCTGAAGTTTCATCCTTGTCTTCGTGTAAATGTAACTGACCTGTAAATCGTGTGCAGAAAGCCTTGTGGAATCCATTGCATTGCAGGTGAGGGGCAGCTAAGGCGCAAGCGCCTTTTGGAAAGCCGAGTCAGCATCATGAAGGACGAGGCCGCTGCTGATTCTGTTGTAGAACTGTCTAACCGAGTTTTTCGTTTTACCGAAACTGTCGGACCGCCAGGACAAAATGGTTGGTGTGAAAGAGCGACCCAGAACCTTGGTTCTCGGTGCCGCTGGCAGAGAGTGAGCAAACCCTCTCTTTGGCCCCCTTTTTGTCGTTGTTTTGCCGTCAGCGGGTGTTGGTTAAGTGTTCCAGGGTCTCGGATATTGTGCACCGTCGACGGCAACAGCCTCCCATGGCAGTAATGCAGAGCCACCACCGGCGGTGGCATCCTCGCCATGGCGGCTTCTTCCAAGCCATAGCCCCAAACCAACCCCCAACAACCCCTGACGCCTCTGCAGTTTCCACAATTTTAACGTACTATTCCGCGAGAATCCTGATGTAGAGTGTGTAGGGCTCACGGCAGCGCAGGTGGGGCAGCAGCCTATGTGGCAGCTGGGCGGCCTGGCTACCCATTCCAGCACGTGCCAGTCACTGGTCGTTGTCCCTACTGCATACAGATTCCCGACATTGAGGGGCGTGGATACCCACCTGAGCTCTCAGGTATGGGAGTTTCCAGGCGTTGCAACCCACCAAAGGTTGCTGCCCAAGTGGCCCCTGCTGCTTTGAATGGGCTTCTATTGCTTGACGTACAACCATATATAGGGGCAGGAGCTGCGCTGCATGCTCCACTTGCACCTGCAGGCAAGCTCTATCCCTCGGGCCTACGTATCTGGCCAGAAGAGGAGCTGGAAAGTGTGATACAGGAGCAGAGGGTGGACCGCTGCCTCCTTTCTTACTCAGACCTGTCCCACAGCAAGGTCATGCTGCTGGCGGCACGCTGCCTTGCAGGCAAGCCTCCCAGCAGGCCCAAAGATGGAAAAACATGTTGTCTGACAGGGCTCAAAGGCTGCGTGCATAGCAGGGGCCAATGTCGTGACTTACATGTGCCAAGGCTTGAACAACGAGCGACAGAATTCTGCGTTGCTTTGTGCCCAGGCCTCATGCCAGCTGGGCCTGAAGCTGCTAGTAACCTTAATGTGGTCCCTGCAGACAGGCTCGCTAACTCTTGGCAAATCCCCTGCTGTAATCCATCACCTGTGTAGCGGGAGCCGACTTTGAACTGGCGGCTCCAGAGAAGACCTACCTGCGCAGCTCCAAGCCTGTTGTGGCTGTGTGTGCTGTCAGGACGGGGTGCGGCAAGAGCCAGGTGGGGAAGCAGCAGGACAAGCGAGCTAGCCTCCAGCACCCCTTTGATGGCTTCATCTGTGGTTCAGCTGAGCTCAGGGAGGCTTACCAGTGGCCAACGTGCTGCCTTGCATCAGTGAGCAGCACCAAAAGCGCAGACAGTACAGCAAAGCACAGCGACTTGCAGCACAGCAGGCTAGTGGGCTGAGTGACTGATGCTCCTTTGGCCATGCTAATAGCAGGCTTGCACTTAGTTGCCGTATTTGCTGGCTGGCGCTGTCCAGGTGTCCCGCTACCTCATCAACGAGCTTCAGCGGCGTGGCAAGAAGTGCGTGCTGGTGCGGCATCCAATGGTGAGCTGGACTGCAAGTTTCCAGGTTTCCTGCTTCTTGTGCAGTCTGACTTTGAGCCTAGGGCTGCCACCAGAGCCGCGTTCGGCTGTGGGGCAAGATCAGGTTAGGCTGCTAGCTGTCGCACATTGCCCAATGCTCGCAAAGGCGCCCAACATAGACAAGATTCCCTTCAATGCTTGACGCCTTGTGCCTAATGCCTCCTATTCAGCCGTATGGCAATCTCGCTCAGCAGGCAGTTCAGCGATTTGCAAAGTACGACGACCTGGCCACACACAAGGTGGGCAGGTGACAGGCAGCAAGCAGCACGACTGCCAACACATAAGGCTGGCGTGAGGAGCCACGGAACTAGTGCCTGTTGTGTGCTTGCTGGTTTTGGCACCCCTCAACTTCTTGCCAGTCCTTGCAACTTGCACTACACTCCTCCCTGTTGCAGGTGACAATTGAAGAGCGTGAGGAGTATGAGCAGCACATCAAGATGGGCACTGTGGTCTATGCGGGTGGGCGCAGCCGAGGGCTGCTGCCCCCCTGCTCACCTCAACCCTGCAACATGCCTGGACTTGTTTTGCCGCATGTGCAGCCCACAACAACAACAAGCCAACACCTTTCGTTATCGAGTATGTGGCGGAATGCCATCAGACACGATGCCGCTCCTTGGGTCTCATACTGCCGAGTGATTGGCCTTGTGTGAGCGCAGGTGTGGACTACGAAGCCATCCTGCGCCAGGCAGAGAAGGAGGCTGATGTGGTGATTTGGGATGGTGAGCCTTGCTTGCTTGCTTGCTTTCTACATCAACCCTGCACGAACCGAAATGCCTGCCCGCCCAAAACTCCTTTGCTCGCAATGCCTCCCGGGTGCAGGTGGGAACAATGACACACCCTTCTACAAGCCCGATCTGTTCATCTGCATCACAGACCCGCACAGAGTGGGCCATGAGCAGCGCTTCTACCCCGGGGATGTGTGCTTCAGGTGGGCACATATGCCTGCTCAGCCTGCCAGGCAATGCAGCCGTGCTGTGGCTGCTGCAGGTGTGACATCTAACTTGTTGGGATTTGGCTTGATTTGCCTAGATGGTCAACCGCCCCTGCCACCCCCACCCCAACCCCAACCCCCCTTCTGCACAATGCCATTGCGGTATTCCCGTCCATGCACCACTTGATAAAGTGATCTGCTAATGCGCGCTGTTGCTGCTCAGCTTGAGCCCTACTCACCAGCACCACATGACTGGTGTGTTCATGCCTTGACCCACACAGGATGGCTGATGCCATTGTCATCAACAAGGCCAACACCGCTCCCGCCGGAGCCGTTGAGAAGCTGCGAGAGGCGGCAGCACACATTCACCCCCGCGCCACGGTGGGCTCGAACCGACAGCAGCAGGAAACTGACAGCAGCAGGGAGCTCTCTGCTGCTGTCCCCGTTGATGGGTGCTGCTCATGACCGGCTGGCCTCACTACCACCCCAATCCCTTGTCTTCTCGCTAACTGATTCCTTCGCATGTCGATTGAATCCCAACATGTGTGCAGTTATATGTGACCAACAGTGACATTGTGGTTGATGCGCCTGAGCTGGTGAAGGGCAAGCGGGTGGTGCTGATTGAGGATGGACCCACCTTGACACATGGCGGCATGGCGTGAGTCCTCAATTGGGGGTTGATTTCAACGTCGATCTGTTCTTTGGGCAGTGGCAGGCTTGGCAAATGAACTGCTCAACTCAACAGCCGACTTCATTCCCCACTCACTGTATGTTTCCCCTCCCTCTGCCCGGTGTGCAGATATGGTGCCGGTAAGGTGAGATACTACAGCTGAAAGCCCACAGCATACTGGTGACTCAGCACCTCCCCCGCCCCAAACTACACCAGCAGCAGTTGTTATCATCTGCACTGTGCCTGCAAGCTGCTCCGCAAACCAACTGCTGCGGCTGCCTGCCTGCAGTTTGCGGCTGAGAAGTTTGGCGCTGCCGAGATTGTGGACCCGCGGCCGTACCTGGTGGGCTCTATGCTGCTCACCTACCGCAAGCACCTGCACCTGGGCCGCGTCATCCCTGCAATGGGTTACTATCGAGAACAAATCGAGGACCTTGAGGCCTCCATTAACGCTGTGCCCTGCGACACCGTGCTTGTTGCAACGCCCATGGACCTGCACAAAATAATCAACATAAACAAGCCAGCCACCACGGTGAGTGGGGGCCGGGAGCATATCCTGCCAACTGGAGCAGATGCGCCCACTGGTCCTCAACAACATGCTGTGCCGGATGCCGGACACAGCTGGCAGTTCCACAATTGACAATACCGAAGGCCAGCTGAGGGCAGCGGACAGGCCATGTTGCGTTTCTGCCAGCCTGTTTCACTTCAATCAACATGCGTGCCTGTGCTCCCTCTCTCCTTGGCGGACAGGTATCTTATGCTGTGGAGGACCGTGAGCCGCCCTTCCTGCGGGAAGAGGTGGATAAATTGATCAAGTGCGGCTTCTAAAGCAACCCACGGGCGCTTAACATGATGCGTTGGGAGGGCGTGACAGGGATTTGGCCTTGCCATGCTTGGAATCGTTTGCATGTGGAAACATTGCCTTGTTTGATTTCGAGACACTTCAACACCAGCATGCCCGGAAGGCCATGCCATATCAACAATGCACCCATCATAGCACGCCATGTTGCATGCAAAGCGTGGCTACTGGGGAATGCTATTACCCGTGGATTTGTTTGTGCCGATGCCTTTCATGTCGAGAGCCTGTGCTGAAGTACCCATCAAGAACAGGTCCCCTGCGACAAGCCAAAGCCCTTTCTGTCGTCCCATAGCGCCGACTGTATTATTTCACATGTGACAGTAATATGTATAATCGTGTTCAGACTAGTACATGGTTGCAACTAAACCATAAAAAGAGAGTCGACATGAAGCGAAGGCGGCAGAGATGATGAAACAATATGAGAAGAGAACGAAAGGAACAAGTACACTGGCTGGAGCCACAAATGTTGGTCAGACGCAGCAGCGAGAGCAGAAGGAGCCAGCAGCACAAAGCAATCGCCAATGCTGTGCGAGTGTTTCTGCTTCAGCCTTCATGGGTTCCCACCCAGCCAAGGATGGAGGCGCATTCAAAGAGTCCGACCACCACCTCTGCAGGCCAGCACGGCGGCAAGATACCTTTCACTCATAGTCAGCTGAGGCGAGCCGCAGTCATGTGAGAGTTCAAGCCAGCTAGGAATCAGCAGTTAGCCATGCATGGCCACAGTAACGCACGCCCTCACTCACCAATCACAATGAGCCAAATCACGACCCACTCCAACCGCGATGTATGCGCGTTATTGCTGTGGTCACGCAACCTGCAGCAGTCGGTCAGTCCGTGCCAATGTTTGCATGCACAGGAGTCAGGATACCGCCAGCGAAAATGCAAGTTAAGCTCCAGCATCATGCAAAGCATAGCTTGGCACAGCGCATCATTACGCTGCTGCCCACACACATATCTAGCATCTCCTGGAGCACTTGGAAGCGGTTGTTCAAAACCTCAACACGCGTGTCATATTCCAAATACTGCGGAGGAACATGCAAAAATACAAACATTTTAAATAAGTCCGATTTGTGTGCACGATCAGGAGCACAAAAGAGCAGGTGTGGACACCAACATTGCAGCTAAGGCTACCGTAGGCGCATGCACTAACACCACTTCTTGTGCACCACACTCGTGCACCACACTCTGGGCACAGACAGCTGGCGCACCTCGCAGACGCGCTTGTACAGATCGCTGAGCTTGTCCTCCGCGCTCCAGAAGAATTCTGCAGTGCATAGGCAGCAGCGGGCAGGGGAACTCTTCGCAGTCGTGCATTTGGTGCCTTGGCATGGCACCTCAGCAACCATTGCAGCTGCTCTGCTCCCGGCGGTGGCTAATGCCCAAAGAATCCACGCGATGCAAGTTGAACCAGTATTGCGCGCTTTGGCAGGCAGCAAGGGCGCGGTCCCAGCAACCCCAGTGGAGCAACTACCTGGCGTGTCTAACACCGTGGACAGCAGGTTGACGGCCGACTTTTGGATGAATACCCGGCCGATGAGCCGCGCTATCTGCTTGCGTGAGAGACCAACCTGCGAGACGTACAGAAACATGAATGGGGCAGAGGAGCGCGTGAAAACAGGCAGGAAGCAGTGCATGGTGCTGACATAATTGCTGAGCCCTGGGGTTGTCACAAGCAACAGTCCCCAAGCGCCACCCCACGGCCGCCCTCACCTCTCCTGTTGCTGCCAATGTCTCAGGCAGGTCCTTTGTGCTCTCCACAATCTCCATCACCCGCTCCTCGTACACGCTGAGCTTGGCGCTCTGGGCTAGAGCATGCGAAATGCTCATCTTGATGAGGTGGTCGTTGCGCAAGCGGTAATTTACTGCGGGTGGGAAGGAGCATGAGAAGGGCAGGCAGGTATGCATGACAAAGATGTATCGCACAGTTTGCAGTGAATTCCACAAAAAAACGTACGGTGCAAGGGGAAGCAATGATTTCAGGCAAGGGGCAGCCAGACATGACAGGGCAAAGGCTGGCGAGGAGCACTAGCTTCCTTCCCGCCCCTCCGCCCTCTCTCACTTGTGATTGTGTCATTCTGGATGTGCGGCTTTTCGCTTAGGGTGTAGTGGAACTGCAGCAGCAGCATTGCAGGGACATGACCGCATGAAACAATTTGCTTACTCCTGCGTTGGCTTCATCCTGACGTAATTTTCTGAAGCTGGCTGGCCCCAAGCTGCCAGTGCTGCCTTCACGCTACCGAATGAGTCAGCTTGCCGGGCCCATAGCCTGGGCACACCTGAAATTCATCCACCTCTATCTCGCTTTGCGGCAGGGCATCCACCAGGCAAGGACCCATTAGTGTGCGAATGACCTCGCGCTCTTGCCGCTCAGACAGATTCCAAAAGGCCACCGCACCTGCAGCCAGGAACCAGCCAAATGCAAGTGCAGTGGTTCTTTCGTTGCTCCGTTTACTACGTGAGTGCAGCCCTTTTCAAACTGGGACTTTCACAACCAGGCACTCCCTTCACAAATCATCTACCCACCCACTGCACCAGCCCGTGTCCTTTGCACCTACCATAGTCAAAATAGAAGCACTCGCCCCGGCAAAACTCGCCATCCTGTAGGTCACGGCAAGTGCCAAAAAGGTGCGACGTGGTGGTGAGGCCAGTTGATTGGGCATGCATACGTAAACTGCAGTGGCACGGTCAAGTACATAGAACAGCCAGCCCTGCTTGCAAACCCCAGCCCATGCAGACAGTCTATTACACAGGCACAGCGCAAACAGCACGCAGGCTTTGCGGCCAACACCATCCAACTCCCACTTGCCTTTACCGACTCAAAGAGCCCATACATGACATCTGGATACTGATGCAGCAGCGCAGCGCCGCCGCGCTCCCGTAAACGCAGCTCTAGCGCTTTACGCTCTATGCTTTCTGCCACGCAGTAGACTGTAATGCGGCCGCGCATGCCCGCCCCCTCCTCTATCAGGTCCTCAAAAATTGTGGGTGCTGCCACCTGCCCCGTCTGCTGCTCATCGCCTTGCAGCTCATCTGGAAGGCTGATGAAACGATCTCTGCTGCGGCCCGGCGGCGCTGGCTGCAGCGGGCGGCAGAATAGAATTATGAACAGGGGGGACTGGCCGAACAGGGTTTGCAGGCATTCAGCAGCGGAAGCTTGGCTGCGGCTCGTCTGTTGCCGGATACGATGTTGCCGTACACGGAAGCCTCAGCCCACGTCTGCAAGTTTGCAACATTATGCCAGGGGGATGGGCGCACCTGGCCTGGTGCCACCACTTTGGGTTTTATTGAGGAGGCTTTGTTGTTAGGTCGTCGGGGCGGAGCCTCACTGCCAGGTTTGTCACTGCTGCGGCGGACGAGCACCCCCGCCACCCCAGGCGGCGGGCCCAGGGAGGGCGAGGAGGAGCGCAGGGTGCTAGGTAGCGGCGCGTAGCCATGCTGTTTGGCCTTCTTCATGGCCGCTGCTGCTCGTATTGAAGGCCACCGGCCACACGGCACGGCGCACGGAGGGCGCTAGGTGTCCTTGTCAGTGCGTCTCGACAACCCTATCAGTCTGCTGGCTTTCGTGCTGCAGTTAGTTAGCCAGATCCCGCGACGGACTCCTTCGCTTTCGCTGCAGTGGCCAGGGTTATTGCGCAGGCCGGAAGGAATCGGCGACTAAAATAAACTTTGAAGCATTATATGATTACGGGAATAACAAGACATGAACACTTCCGCACTCCTGCCAAAGCCCGCCCTGCTGGCATTCCCAAAGGTCGGAAGAAACCATTCAGTCTGTTGTGGCCGTATCGCAGCTGTTTCAAGTTTCATCACTCGTTGCACCAAACAGAGGACGGCTGAAGGCCCATATGTCGCTGCAGGCACAGGCAGTTTGAGACCGACAGCTGCAGAAGGGAGGGCGTATCGGCACCCAAATGCGCTCCCCCGCCAAGGAAGCCCGCGACCCCAACCAGGTTGTTGGCGGCACGGTAAGCCCTAGCTCGGAAGCTGCCCCAGCCAAAATGTCAGGCGTCGGCACCGCCAACCTTCACTCCACCGTTCATCGGCTACTTATATGCAGGCCACCAAGAAGCGTGCCAGTCAAAGCGGAATAGAGGCTTCCCCTGCAAAGAAGCAGCAACGCAAGAAGCTCAGCAAAAAGGACCGGCGCCGTGTCAGCTTTGCTCCCGACCCGGAGCTCACTCTGGTACACGAATTTTTCAAGGTGCCGACGCGTGCACGAGTGCATGTAATGTGATTCATGGTTGGTGCTGCACCATGCATAATCAAGGCCTTGGTCAGTGTAGGATGCGAGTTTGCCTTTGCCGTTTGGCCTGCGTGGTGTGGCCCTTCGCCCGATGCAAGTGCGCACTGCATGATACCTGAGCCTTTTTCCCTGCAACGCAGGATGATGATTGCACATCCAATTCAGATGGCCACGGCAAGGTGGTGGTGCAATGCGGTGAGGAGGAGCAGCCTGCAGCAGTACAGCACTCCCAGCCCAGTGCTCAGCATCCGGCGCTGGTTGGCGGAGCTAACGACAGTGGCGGCGGTTACCGTCCTGGCTTCTGGAACAAGACTGTGCCTGAAAACAGTCCCCTCAGCGACCGAGTGCCGATAGAAAGCCCGGGCATGGTCAGCATGGAAATCACTCAGCCTACTGTGCAAGTCCAGCAGGCGCCCATTGCAGGGGCCCCGGGTGAGGTCACGGCAGGCCTCCCTTCACTTGGCGATCTGGCAGCAGCAGATGAGTTTGAGGACGTTGTTGAGGAGGATCGCCAGCAGATGCAACGATTGCCAGCGGGGGAGGTGACAGCGGCGCTTCCCTCGCTAGGTGCACTGGCAGATGCAGATGAGTGGGAGGACGGGCAGGGCGTGCAGGGCCACGAGGCAGAGGCTGCCAGCTGGGCTGCTGCAGCCGCAGCTGCCAATGTTACAGTGAACATCACAGCTGCGCTGCCAGGCCTGGGTGCCTTGGTAGCGGAGGACGAGGATGCCACAGCCGGCATGGACCTTACGCTGCCTACCGGCAGAGTGCTGGACCATAACTTTCAGCAACCTTCTGCTATGGCTGCCCCTCCGGCGCTCAGCCCTGCAGCGGCATCGCCTTCCCAGCAAGGGCAGCTCAATGAGGAGCCTCACCCAGCGCTTGCACCCGCCGATGAGACGCCGGCACAGGAAGCGCAGCTTGAGCCCACAGCTCAGTTGGCACTGTCGATGGCAGCTGCAGCAGGGTCACGGCGCAGGAGCAGCAGCACCGATGAGCTCGCCAATGGGGAGGAGGCAAAGGTGCAGCTAAACAAGTGGGGCTTTGCGCCGGGTGCCGAAGACACGCTGGACATCAATCTCGAGATGCACGGTGAGTCGCTGGGGGGCCTTGCTACTGCGTTCTGTTGGTGTCATTCGCTCTATCCTGGCGTGCTGCAGTTGGTGTTGCCTGGTTGTTGTTGGCGTGAAATGTGTGCAGATGGAGTGGGCACGTTGCATTCATCGCTGTGCATGCACCGCTGTTCAAGGTTTGCCTACGTGTCAGTTGACATCTATGCTGTATGATGATTCACCTACTTTGCCACCTCGCCCTTGCAGGCCGCATGATCATGGGTGATCAGACCTTCATCCGCATGTACTGTGACAACACCACCGGCGACAGCAGATATGCAGGGCGACCATCGCTCAGCGCTGGCACTGCCGACTCCCCTGTGGACTCACCGGGGCTGCAGGAGGGTGGCGCTGAAGATCTGGAGCTGGAAGGGGACGAGGAGGCAGCCTTAGCCCATGGCGACACATCCACTGCAGAACCTGCTGGTGCTGCTGCTAATGTGGCAGCAGCAGCTTCGCCCGCAATGTTGCAGTCTGGCCAGCAGCATCCCGCGCAGCCGCTGGCTCCTGCATCGCCGGCAGGTGCTGCACAGGTACAGCCCGATTGGAAAGCGCCAGCTTTCCTTCCACCGTACATGGAGGCGCCGGCTGGCAGCAGCGCACCATCAGACCATCCTGCCCTGGTGCACAGCCCTGATGTTACCAACAGCAGCTTGAACACCTTGGAGACGCGCCGTGTCAGTGTAGGCATGGACATGCGGCGCATGAGCATCAACAGTCGCCGTTGCTCCATGCAAGATGCTACGGGTCGCTTGCTGGCTGATTACGACGACAGCCATGTCGTAGCTGCAGTTGGCCTCAATGCCTTCAACCAGGACCTCAAGGCACAAGCAGCGCTTCCGGCGGTGCAGGCCCCAGTGTCAGCCGGGACGCGTTCACGTCAACACTCCAGCGGTGCAGCATGTGAGTGTTGACAGTTTGTGCTGCATGCGTGACGTTTGTAGCCTGGAAGGAAAGAGCAAGAGTTTGCTGGTTGGCCGGCCAGAACATACGATACATCTCAAGCGTTCTGTGACCATCAACTGTCGCTTAGGTCCTTTTTCGCCTGGTCCTGAGTTTTGACCTCAAACTCTGCTGGCTTGCTGCTTTTCGCTGTTGCAGTCTTGGGGAGGGGAGACATGACTGAGAAGCTGCTAGTAGATGACAGCTTGGATGAGGAGGGTGAGCCAGACGGCCCACTGGCCAACCTCAAGCGGCAAATGCGCATACTGAGCCAGGGCTCGCCAGTGCTGGTGCCACAGCTGGAGAAAGCTGCTAAGCAGGCGGCGGCAGAGGAGGCTCTGGTGGCGGCGACAAATGGCCAGCCCCCACCCAATGCGCAGCAGATGCCTGCGGCCAAGTCGCCACGTGCCACTGTCAGCCTGGGCTGCACCGACAGCCACAACCCGGCCACTGTGGGGCTGCTGCGCTCCGGAGGCACCACACGCTTGCTGCTGCAAGAGACAGTGCAGGTGCTTGGGGCTGAGGCAGACGGCGGCTTTGATGATGGTTTGATTGAGCTTCAACAGCATGCAGCTGCGGCTGGCGGTGCGGCTGCCGGCATGAGGGACGGACAGCTGGGGGATGGCGCCATCACTGTTCGCACCAACGGCACCACCAAGCTGCTGGCTGACATGACCATGGCTTCAATGGTGGGCGCAAAGCTTCTGGGCCAAGCTGCACAGGGTGAGTTGGTGACTTGTCCCCGGGGAATGCTACAACAAACTGTCTCTGTTGCATTCTGGCGAGCTGTGCAGCACCGTCCCTTGTTGCGGCGCTTGGCCATTTTTTTCGCCGGGTTTGCTAATTACCATTAGTGCAGTTTTTTCTGCATGCTTGCTCTTCTCTTCACCTACTTGTGTTCGGCTACTATACGTTTAGGCGCTCCAGAGCTGGCACCTGCTACCGGCAACGATGGCCTTACGGGCTTCTCGCTTGATGAATTTGAGCACCCGCCAGAGCTCTCTGCTGGCCAGCGCCAGCAGCAGCAGCATGAGGATGAAGCAATGGAGGTTGAGGGCGAGTTGGGTGCTGTGCATGCCCGGCAGCAGCCACAGCATGGGCACGCAGAGGATGATTATGCGTCACCGGCGCTGGCGCCAGCTGCGGGCGAATTTGGCGCAGGTGCGGGAGCGGCATATTGCACATACTCGCCATGCTGCATGGTGCATCCAACCAGGCGGCATCTGGGCCCGTGGCTGTCCTCCACTTGTTGCAAGTCATGGCTGCCTGTCCTGCTGCTCAGGTCATTGCATATAGCTGTTGTCACTGTTGCAGGCTACCCAATCAGTGCTGAACTGTCTGACGGTGTGGCAATCCCAGGAGGCCCCAAGCTGGCACGCACCCCGGTGCCTGTTCCAGCTGCCCAGACCCGCTCCACTCATGGAACGCCCCACAGCAACGCTCGCAGTGTGCGCAGCCAGCAGCAGCAGCACATGCAACACCACATGCATGCCCAAGCCACGCCTGGCACACAGGGTGCCCATGGCTCCCACCGCCTGGCACGCACTCCCGGCAGCATGCGGCCAGGTGGCCCGGCAGCTTATCCTCAAGACGAGGATGTGACAGTTGGCGAATTGGTGAGCCATGCTCGCTGATGATGCTGGCCAATGCTTGTTGGGCAGAGGCTTCCCTGGTAGGCTCCCCTGGTGGTATGCAGTTTTGCTAAGCATGGGTCCTTGTGTTGTGCTGGTCTGCAGATCCCTGGCGGGCCCAAGTTGGCACGCACTCCTTTGGGCCGCACCCCCGCTGCTGGCCACCTGGCGCCTCCCGGCTCGGCCGTTGCACAGCACTACCCAGGCAGCGTTCGTGCAGTGCAGTTTGCTGTGGGCCCAGGCTCCACCTCTGTGGGGCGCTACCCTGGCAGTGCTGTAGCGCTGCACCGTGGCGGCATGACGCCGCAGATGGCACCACCGCCCCCCTTGACCTTCCAGGTCAGAACCCTTGGTATGCCAGTGCCGATGGGCTGAGTCAGCAATATGCTTGCTACTGCGATTGCCCTGCCAGGAATGCGGTGATCAACCGACTGACAGCAGCCCTCGTCCCAACACCTTCATTCCGCTGGTCTGCTACCTTTTACTCTCATCAGTTGCACATTTCCATTCCTGCCTGCCCCACCTCACTCAACCTGACCACTTCAGTTGTTGTTTATGCTCCCTCAATGCCACCACTATACTTACCGCCTGTACCTGTCGTTGGATGCGCAAATGGCCCGCAGGACTTTGCCAGGGTGACAGAGGTGCAGTTCTTGGACAACCTGCGACGGGGAGCCTCCATCAACTATGCAGACCTGCAGCCCAACCCCGTACCGCAGAACCTGGGAGAGGCGTACCGCTTGCTCGCCATCATCTCTCCCCAGGTCAGCGCCTGCTTGCGAAGGGTGCCAATAAATGGGGCATCCTTATGGAGGTCCATCCCTACGTCAATGTGTTGCTGTCTGTCAATCCACCACCACACAGTGCATGCGCTTACACAGCTTCATTTCCTCAATTGCAGGTGACCACCTTGGAGAATGGCATCCGCATCTTGCAAGAGGAGGTGCAGTCCCGACGGGTCAGGTGGGTGACTGCCTGCCTGTATGCTGCTAGCAGCAGCCAGGCCTGCTCAAGGCGGTGTTGCAGCCCTTGCGCCTGCACTCCCAGCGCTGTAGCGACTGCTGTTCCTGTGATCTTGGGACAGGCATGTGAAACTGGGGCTGCCAACGAACAAAGCTCTGCCGGTGCACGGAAAGTGACTTTGCCCCACGTTTTCCTTAGCTTTATCGCTCCCTGCTGACGTCTCCATCACTCTCTCCCCTGCTGCAGTGCCGCGGATGCTGAGCAGCTTGTGGGCCAGGTGAACCCTGCTGCCTTCCAGAAGGTGCAGGCTGCCGATGAGGAGGGGCTGGAGGAGATGCGGGAGCACGTGGGCCTGCTCAAGCGCGTGTGCCGCCAAAAGGCTGTCTACTGCCTCAAGGATGTGCGGCGCCAGGTGAAGCACAGGGCGCTGACAGCACACAGTTGTGGTCCTGCTTGTGTTTCTACCTGATCAACCCTTACTTGGTGAAAATCAAGCGTCTGGATGAGGCTCGCAGCGGTTTGCTCTCAAGCTTTGTGCTGATTATGCCAGCTGGCCTTTTGTGGCTGAACAGCCAAGGTCGGATACCATTACATTTTCACAAACCCCCTGCCTCGGGCCCTCTCATCTTGTTTGCAGATGGAGGAGAGTCGTGGTGCGCGGCTGCAGCGCAACCTGGAGGCACTTCAGCGAGACCTGGCCTTTGCCCAGGCCAACAAAGAGCAGCTGGAGGCTGTTGCCAAAGCTGCAGAGCAGTACATTGCAGAGCAGCACCGCCGTATCGCGCAGGTGTGGCGCCGCTTGTGGTCCTTGGCAGCGCTGCTTTCTGGCAATTTATGCAGCATCCCTCTCTCTCGCCAGGCTGCTAGGAACATCTCTCGCTACAATCACAGCCATGTGTCAAAGCGCATTTGCGCTGCAACACACCCCACGTGCTGTTTGTTGTGCAGGATGAGCAGGAGCAGCGGGAGGAGGCTGAGCGTCGCACCGCAGTGCTGGGCATGCGGCGATCCATTGCTGAGGAAGCAGCAGGAAACGAGCAGCGGCGGCAGCGGCTGCGCGAGGTGCAGGAGCAGGCTGCGAAGCTGAGGGTGAGTGGTGAGAGAGGATTAGAGTGGAACAGCAACAGCGTTGCCCCTTTTGCTACAAAAAACGGCAGCTACTTTGAGTTGTAGCAAAGTACCACCTACAGACATAATTCCCGCTGGGGCTGTGAAACTGTGTTGCTCTGCCGGCTGCAGGAGGAGCATTCGTCTCACAGCCGTGAGCGTGAAGCGCTGCGCAGGCGCACGGACGCGCTGCAGATGACCCTGATGCAGAGCCAGGGGCAGGAGGGGGTGGGCCGCGAATCCTCGCCGCTGGCGGTCATGGAGAAGGTGGGCGGGCACCCTGTTGTGCAGCTTTTGGTGGGCGGTGTTGTTTCTGCTTCTCCCTCAAGCTGCACTCACGATGCATGTGAAACATGCAGACGTGCAAAGTGCCTGCTGGATGGCTGGTTAGTCACAGTGCCTCCCTCGCTGAGCAGTCATGTTTGTGGCCCGCTTTCCTGTGCCTGGCGCCGTTGCCCTGCGTTTTATGCGCATGCTGAGATCACATGGGTGCTTTCTGCATTACCAACTGCAGCTCTGCCGTTGCTGCTTAGAGTTCTGCTGCTGACTCCCCTGGTGCAGCTGGAGGGTGTGGATGTGCTCACGGCATGCCTGGGATGGCAGCTGGAAGTGGCGCAGGAGGACCCAGTTAGCGGCGAGGTCGCGCTGCGCTTGGCCCACCTGTTCCGCCTGCGCCTCACAATCAGCAAAACCCACGCTGCTGCCAGCGTAGAGGTGCTGACAGGTGAGACAGCGACTGTCGGAGGTGGGTGGAAGTTAAGGCGGATTTTTGGGTCCTGTGGTTTGGTGGGCACAAATGCACAGTGGTTGTGTTAACATACACCTGACCTCAATTTCTTTGCCGATAATTGCCAATTCTTCTTGTGACATAGCCTTCAATTACTGATGCTGCAGAGGAGGATTGCAAGGTGCCATCAGACCGCCGTGCCCTGCTGGCGGTGCTGGCTGGCTGCCCGGAGGGCTCTGCCGCAGCGGAGGTGCAGTTGGCAGAGCCAAGTGTCGCCAAGGTGGCTGCCCTGGTGCAAGCCACTACCACACGCCTCAGGTGCACCATTGGCCATTGGGTCAACTGACAGAGCATGCCATGCACTTGGTTGAGGGGGTTAACACGCAGGCGCAGGTGCAGCTGCAATGAGCAGCCAGCTGACCTTTCAATGCCCGCTGTGGTTGCACCTGCAGTCGTGTGGCTGACCTGGCGGCTGAGCTGGACGGCCTGAGGCTGGCATACCCCGCCCTATGCGATGTCTCCTGCCGCCCTGGCAAGTTCTCCGTGAATGCTTCCACTCCATTTGTCACCTGGTCTCGCTGGATCACATGCCAGAAGGGCAGGCTGAATTTAGTTGCTCTTGCTGCAGAGCGCCACCCAGATCCCTTTGCCTGGCTGTCCCTTGTAAATCGGAGCACAGCCTGGGCGCCACCTTAATTCTTGGCCTGACCGCTTGCCTGCCCCCCTTTCTTCCTGCGTTTGACCCCGTCAGATGGATGGCTGTTGCTTTCCTTTGTCAACCTGGATGCTGAAGTCAAGTTTACGGTCAGCCTGCAGCTGCCGTGCAGCTACCCATCAGGCCCTGTCCAGCATGAGGCCAAGATCTGGTTTGAAGGTGAGATATGCCTGCATTTGCCCAGCTATTCTTGTGGTTGCCCTGGAATGGTGCGATCCAGCGGCTTGGCTGCCATGGCTGAAGGGCAGGTGGCTAGGGCCATGTACGTGGTTGCTGGTCTGTCCGAGATTTGGGCCTACTCTGGTCATGCTGTGCGCAGGCGAGGGCCAGGTCACGGAGCAGCGCATTGCTCAGGCGGTGGCGGCAGCAGAAGAGGCGCCAGGCCGCCTTCGCGCCATCTGCCGAGAGCTCAGGTGCGTCCCACCAAGCCACAGACCAGTAATGACATGCAGTTTACATTTTGCCTGTGTTAAGGTCGCAGGGGCAGATGTTCACCTGCTGAACATCATCGTTGACACATATGTTTGAAAACTCCCATGTGTCCTGAACCCCTTGTTGCAGCCAGCTGGCGCGAGATGTGGTGCCCCGGCCAGCGCTGTCCCAGGATCCTGCCTTCCACAGCAACTGGCAGAACCCGCTGTTCAGCGCTGCGCTCTCCGTGTCGACTCAAACCTGACCAACAACAAGAGGCAGCCGCCACTGCTCAATGGCGTCAAGCGGAAAGACTCTGGGGTCAGCGCTGAGCCAAATGCGGTAGTTGGGTTCATCGTTGCCGGTTTACAAAATATGCACTGCGAATTCACCCTTCTCAGAATGTACATATAAATTCAGTTGTAACCTCCCGCAGTGCCACCGCTCAACACACAGAAACAAGTCCAGAGGAGTATTTGTGTCAACACACATTGGTTTACATTTCCAGTTCTGTGCAGTTTGTGTAGCAGGTGCTGGCCAACATTACCAACCCTTCTTGGTGATGGTGCGCGCTGAGCGCAGCCAGGCGGAGCGCTTGGGCTCCTGGCGCTGCGGGATCTCGCCATCAATAGTCTGCAGTAAGAAAGTGAGATGGCAGTAAATCTCGGTCGCAGATTGAATCGGTATTGCTGTGAGTTGAGCTGTGTGTTCGCAAGTGCTGGGCAGGCACGCTCGTTGAGCTCACCAGATAGCGCACCCCATTCTTCAGGCGACCCTTCATGCCCGCCTCCGCTTCGAACACTGAGGGAAAACAAGTGCGATTGAAGGGCGTGGCTGCCTCAGCAGGCCAAAATCAAAACTCAGCTGCGGCACGGCGATTTATTGATGTCAAATGCTAGTGGACGAGCCATGCGGGCGTTTCGTTCATGCAGTTGAAGTGCAGTAAACTCAATCTGTGCTGGGGTCACCTATTGAACAGTAACTCTTGTAGTCCTTCTTCCTCACGCTGCTAACGCTGTAATACTCTGCGGCACAACCTGATACCGGTGTCATCTCTAGCTGCCGTGGCCAGCACGTTGTATGCAGGTAGTCAACAGCTGCAAGCAATTGCACGCTTGACGAGTGGCAGGTGGAAGCAGCTCTGTTGAACAATTTGCCACCGACCTGTGTGAAATTTTCCCTTGGTGACATGGTACAGGTTGAAACCCCGGCTGTCCAGGTTGCAGTACCGCAGAGTGTCTGGGTTGGCGGCTCTCAGGCTGTCCTCCAGCCACGGCGTGAACTCCCACAGTGGGAAGAGGCGTGCCAGGCGCCCCACCTTCTCCACAAACCGACTGTAAATGTCCTCAAAGGCACCGATGGCAGTGACTGCAGGAGCATCAAACTCCACCCCCAACCTGCATGCAGCTAAGTTTGGTGCAAGATTATTGACAGCTTGCAATCAGCCCAGCGGAACCCTCAATCGCCCAGTCGTAGCCTGCCAGCAGGTTTTCCATTCCCAAGGGGTGTGGGGGGGACATTGTGCTGACATGTGGGTGGGTGGTGTGTGTGTGGATGGGTGGGTGGGTGGTGTGGGTGGTGTTAACTCTACCTGTGGCCACGTGAATCGACAATCTCGTGTGCCTGCAGCAAGGATGTTGAGGACGAAAGGCAAACGTTTGCAAGAGCCAGCCAGCCACATCCAGGGAGACCCTAGGCATAGACATTGCAGCAGCACACAGGCTATCTGTACATCAGCACCTACCCAGGCATTGTGGGAGTCTCCAGCCATCACCACCGGGTTGGCTCCCTCCACATTCAGCACCCTAAGCAGCTGCGAGCAGGCAGGCAAGTTAAGAGCCTTGAGCACCGAAAGTCCTCAATTCCGGCAGCTGTATAGGCACCAAGGTGCTCACCTCATCGCGTTCTGCAGCGTAGCCGTCATAGGCCATGTGGTTCATGGGCACCCCAAACTGCCCCATGCCCAGATACATGCGCGCCTGCTCCGCACCCTCCTTGCCGGCACGCGACTCCCGGGTGGCTGTCTTCAGCGCCTTCCTGCACAAAACAAGGGCAGATAGACAGGCAGGCGGGAATGAACAGCAACCCTTGGCTGTGAACAGATGTGGAGGCGTCCCCAAAATGTGTCACAACACACGCCGCGGCCGCCCCCACACACACGCGCGCGTGCGCGTGCACATCCACCAACATCAACATCCACATCAGCAACCTCCCCAACAAGCAATGGAATGATACTGCAGTAAAACAGGCTTGTGCTGACGTGGCACAAGACCTCACCTGCAGATCCAGGACAGGAGTGTGGGCTGCAGCCTGACAGTTGCTCTCAGCTTTGGGGCCTTGATGGGACTGAACACAGTCTGTGAAATCAGAATCTGCCAAGGCTGCCCTGCCGCCACTGCATCGGAGGGGAGTTGTATAAACGTGAGCCACGGCGGGGATCTCATCTGTGCGAAATCTTTTGGCATTCTACGCCTGCACTTGCATTGGCGGCAGGCAATGCGGCAAACTCACCTGACTCCTGCACCGCCTGCTGCACAGACTGCACCTGCTCCTCCCCAATCATCTTGCGTGAGGGGTCTGCCAGCTGCCGCTTCAAGTCGTCTGCTGCTACTTGAATCGCTTCGTTGTCCCACTGCAGGCCATTGGCAGAGCAGGCATCCATCCTTAACACTTACATCGGCACATCAGAGCACAGCATAGCGTTGCACCGCATGGTGCTTTCTGTAGCATCAGAGCTCCTTGCCTTCCTGATGTCTGTCTGCGCCGTGAGCTTGTAAAAATCCGTCTTCTTCAACTCCACGGGCTTCATGCGGTTGGAAAGCCGGTTCTCCACCAGCATCTACACAACAGGCGACCAGACATCAAGTGATCGCTTGGCAGTGCAGCATGACTGCTGCTCTGATGTTCAACAATCAGCTGCACTTGTCAGCAGGCTGTGAGTGCGGGTGCAGCGCAGTTCACCAGCGTAGCTAGGTCGCCAAACTTGAAGGTACGCTGGCAGCCGGCCAGGTCAAGGTTGCTGTGGCTCATGCCCCGCACAGGTACCCACTCAATAAATGCCTACGCCAAAGGCAGAGGCTTCAGAGGCTAGAAGAGGTGGGGATGCTGTGTTGTGCATGCTGAGTGAATGATCAAGGCCTAGGAAAGTAATGAGTGAGAAGCAGCAAATGAGAGGCACACCTGTACTGACGCGTACTTGCGCTCCTGCGGTGCAGGGCAGCTTGAAGTGTTGGTACACACAATGTGGTGGTCAGAGCTTGCATGAAGATAAACAATGCACATACCTCCCACTCCTGCTTGGTTCCGTTGAATTGCGCTGCCCCACCTGCATGCTGAAAGTCACTCGAGAGTCAGACTGACAGCCAGCCAATAATGCATTCCACCGTGAGCATTGGACAAGTATTCCCCAGCATGCTGCTGCCAACGCACCCTCAAAGGCCGCGTCGCCTGACTCATGATCGTCCCAAACTGCAGAACAAGAGCAGGGGTACTATTGTATTGGCACACAATGATGGCATTGCAGCTGCCCCAGCAGGTATGCCCCGCCACACCCACCGGCAATCATGGGCACACGGCGGTGCAGCTCCTGCAGGGCTGGGTCTGTTCTGCAGCATAGGGTGTGTTGGGTAGTTAAGTGCCCCTTCCCATGACCCAAAAGTCTGAACATGTTGCACGAAGCCGCAACCCCGGTGCCCCACCTGTAGAAGGCGTAGCGCTGGCGGTAGTCATCCAGCGTCTTGCACTTGTGCTTTGGGCGCAGGCCGTGCCGAGCCATGAGCCGGGCTGAGGGGTACTCACGCTTTCCATACTCGTAGATGTAGTCTGTTGAGGCAGAGGATAGGGCAGGCAAGGTCAGAGCGGGAAGCATGGTACGTCTGTGATGCCCTGACAAAGACCTGTGGGTTTGGCAGTGCAGAGTTGCTCATTTGTTTGCACCGACGCTTCCTCTACCAGCCCAGCTCCGGAGCTGTTGCCTAGCATCCACGGAGGAGCGGTGCACAGACCTCCGCAATGCACCACAAGGTCCAGATCATCCACATGGGTCAGCAGGTCGTAGACATGGAAGTAGCCAAAGCCCCTGCAGTGCAGCATGAGGAGGTGCGGGTAAGTGCGTGCCACACCCAGATACTTGTGTGGGGCAAGCCCTTAGGAAATGAAGCAAGCCCAGCATTGCTGCCCAGCAGGCAGCAGCCCCTCCCTTGCCCACCAGTTGGCACAGGAAACGGTGGCAAACACCATACTGTCCAGTTGCCCATCTGTTGTTGTTTTTGTCATGCCGGTCACGCTGCAAGCAGTTTGACATGGCAATAAGGGGTCAATCTGTCTGGCAAGGCCTCCAAGGCAATCAGGCGCGAGAGGCGGCCAAGGCAGGAATCACACCACCCGCTAGTCAGTGACAGCCGGGAACTGACAGCTGGCAACTCCTCGCCTGCGCAACTTGCCGCTGCTGAAGCGGTAGTAATAGCGGGTGAGTGGTTGCAAGCCCGTGGCATCCACTGCTACTGTGTGGTCTCGGCTGGAATCGGTCACAGTGGTGCCGCTGCAGCAAGACTCAGTCGATCGAGTTGGGAAAGCAGCTCGCGACACCCTATTGATTCACGTTGAGCGCATGCATCCCAGCTCGGTAATTCCTTGCTACTGCGCTTTGCTGGATGTCCCCCACCTGGCTGCAGTGCTGGTGAAGTCGGCGTGCTCTGATACCTCCCAGTCCACCTGCACCCGCTCGGCTGCATGTGCCGGTGTCAGCCGCGTCCAAATGAGGACAGAGGTGGGCAAGGGATCAAATGACGCCACTCCATGCAAGAACCCTGCACTGGTATGGTTTTGCCAGGGCAGGTGAAAGCTGACTGCGATAGACAGCCTTGGTTCGGCGGGCTTTGCAAAATCCAGGGAGCGTTGGCGGTGGTTTCAACCTATGTCGAGCTTGGCGCATGTGACAGCCGCCTTGAAACGGTCCATAGAAGCGCAACTTTTGTCCTATTGTGGTGCGCTGACAGCAGTCCACCACGGAGAGAACAGGAGCAACCTTGCCTGCAGTTCCCTCTTTCGCTTTCATGCCAGCGTTTCCTGTAAAGCTACGTAGATATTGCACCTGGATTTCGTGACAATGCGAATAAGGAAGACGTGGGATTGTTTGGGACCTGCTTGCCATAAACAACTCCCCAGGGTATAGCCACTGCGCCACGTGCGATGGCTTCTAGCTAGCTACCGATGTCAAGGCCGTAGTCTAGTGACAGCTCAAGTGCTGCCCGTTCCACATTTTACAAACAGCAGCAGCAAGGAGGAAGTTTTACAGAAGAGAACAGGTGATTTGATACAGTGGGTGGCCGCTATTGATCATGCGCACACGCATGTCACCATGCCCAGGTTGCCACCTGGTTAAGGCCTCAAAACTTGGCCCACAGCACCAGACCGATTGCGCCCAGCAGTAGCAGGATAATTCCCCACATTATCTGCAACGGCCGGGGTTGCAGTGGATAAGGTTATAGGAAAGTGAATTGAGGGGCAACAAGCGCAGCTGTCAGACACAAAGCTTGCACATCGCTGGTGGCTCCAAGGCCAGGGTGCGGCAAGAACGATTCAAATACAGGGTGCAGCTTTGCTCACCAGCTTGTTCTGCAGGATGCGTCGGCTCATGTTTTGGAGGATCTGGCGGCTGCGTGAGATGTTTGTGTCCACTGTGTGCAGCGTGTCGCGTGAGTGTAGAATTGTCTCTCGCTGCCGCTGCAGGTCCCCCAGAATCTGCACCCCCAGCTCCTGCAGGCACACCATGCAGCAGGAATGAGCAGGTTGATGGTCACAAAACTTGCAACAACGAAGATGACGCCAAAAGATGGGTGGGCCATTAGATCTGGCAGTAAAAGTGCCAACAGCTTGGCAAGCGGCAGCGGTGGGCAGCTGCATGAGCCGATGGCAATGCTGGTTGACAGCTGCGTCCAGTGCGTGCGCTGCATGCCAGTACCAAATCAGTAATGTTCACAATGGCTGCAGCGCAGCACGCACCCGCCTGCACGAGGCTGGACGGGTTTACTTCCAACGCTGGTGCCGGGCAGGTGTGCCTGTCACCACAACCGCCACCACTGCCCCATGCGTTTGAGCGTGCTGTCGGCTGCTGCTACGCTGGCATCTGTTCCCTGCGCCTGCTGCCGTGCATGCTGTATTTGCTGCCTTTGTCGCTGGAGATCAGCTAGGATGGCTGTGCCCGTGGCCTGCCAGGGCAGAACCGGCAATGGAAGCAAAGCAAGGGCGGCATGTAGAGTCACATTCTGCTGACCTACCAGGCTCTGCTATGCCCACCGTCGCATAGCAAAGCCAGCTGCTGTGGCATGGCTTTGAAGCTTCAGTCGATACTAGCTCAATGGACATATTATTCCGGCCAAGCTGACATAGGCACAGGCAGCACCAATCCCAGCTCAAGCTCTTCTGCTCCTGCCCTCACCTCTGTCTCCAACAGCTGTTGCCGGCCCTGCTGTATGCGATCGCTTGTCTTGTTCAGGCGGTCGGTTGCCGTCAGCAAGCGGTCCCGCTGGCCCGCTGATGTCTGGTAGTAGTCCCCTGCTATGCCCAGCTCCGCACGAGCATCGGCACCGCCGCTGCCTGCCGCAGTGTTTGCTCGCCGCGCATCCTCCTTAAGCTTTGTAAGGTCTGCCTTATATTCCTTGCATTTCTGCAGCATTACCCGTGCCTGTTCTGGCGAGTAGCTGCGTGCTTCCATATCCATGCGTTGCAGCTGCAGGGAGGCGGGTGCAGGGGGCACGCAGCTGTCAGCTGTTGTTTTCTGACAGGCGACCACGTATGTAGTGAACAACTGGGAAGAGGGTTGTCAGACGAAGTGTCCGGGAGGCGTCGCCAGAAATAAAGCCAGGCAGCACTGGAAGACTGGCAGAAAGCCAGCCAGACCTCAGGCGGGAGGGTGGTGCCCGGCGGAGCACGAGAGCTTACCAGCTGTTCCAAGTCCCGGACTGCTGCCTCCAGCTCCCTGGAACTACTCCGTTTCTGATCTGCACCAGCCACAAACGTGCCCACCGTGTGATCGCCGTCGAAAACATGAGGTGCCTGTTGCCGCGGCGTTGTCGCAGTTGCAACGAAAATACGCACTCACACACCAGGAGAAAGCGCCGCCAGGCCCTCTATCTTCCTACTGAGCTCTGTGCTCTTGGTTGCATATTCGGTGCAATACGCCGCGAAGAGCCCGCCCTCCATGGTTCCAAAGCTTTCGGATGTGGATCAGGCGTCACTATTAGCTAGGGACAGTTGAGGGGATGCTTTGGCGCGGGTTGACCGCCAGGTCACAGGGTGATGTACACGAGCTCAGGCGAGCACACATGCATGCCGGCATCTCAAACTGCTCCAATCCAGCGATCAGCATTGCTGGAGGGGTTTCAGCGCTGAACGCACCATCTATTGCATTCAAGCATCTCGTTTTTGTACACTGAATGGCCTGGGGAAATCTGCAGGGCCATGGGTGTACACATGTGAGGAATATGGTTGCAATGACAACGCTACAGCCATCACGGCTGTGCCAGGCTGTGCCCTGGGTTGCCATCGCCCGCACTGACGCCAACGCTGCCGTTGGACTGTAACGTCACCAACCGCCTGGTGTGCAGGCTGCTTTTCTGGGCGGCTGCCCAAGGTGCTGGACGAAGAGAGGCGTATGATGCACTGTCAGATGCCATCCTATGCCTGGGAGCCTCCTCTTCTGAGCGGTGGACAGCACAGGCAGCAGCGCTGCGGCGTGTGCAGCCCAGCGGAGCAGACGACCTGCCATCCGTGAGGGCTGCTGGCAGTGAGGTGTTGCTGCACCGAGTGGCGCTAAGTGATGAGCCAGGGCAGATATTCCTGCTGTCAAGGTGGGCGCCAGCAGCGCAACTGAGCCTTGATGCTGAAGCGGAGTTGTAGTGCCTTGGTGTCCTGGCTGTCCTGGCTGCTGATTGACATGTGCTAAAGATCGAGGTTTGCCAATTGCTGCCGTTCATGCGGTATCTATACAAGAACAGGATATCTGTGAGTTTGCATGCTCTGCGCTTTGCTTGTGAGCTGCAGGGCTGCCAAGCAGGTGCTGCAGGCGGGGTCAGACATGCAGGCCTTCCTCGACCGCTTGGCGCTGTTCAAGGCCCGCAGCATTCTGCAGCTGGAGGGCATGCAGCATGGGGTGGGAGACTTTACAATCTGCCTGGCGCGAGCAATGCAGGTGGGCTCCTCGGCAGGGGGGCCAGTGGGCTTGTATGCAACAGCCGCTCTGTGCTGCCTGCTAGGGCCGCAGGCATGAAGTTGCAGGCCTTGTGTTTTGCAGCGGCATACCCACCGATTATCATTATTATCATTATACATCCACCTATGACCTGTCTTGGTGCAGGCACCGCAGCAAAACTTCTTGGGGCTGGTGTTGGATGTGTGCTACCTACCGCTGGACGATGCAGCCCTGGCAGCTCACATGCTTCAGGTGAGGGCATGGAATGCTGACAGTGCTTTCACTAAGTCATCAACAGCATAGTTTGCTGGGGTTTGCTTTCCACTTTCCATAATAGACTCTGCGACAATCAACCATGACATGTGCTGCTGCCACTCGGTGCAGGACTTGGCAGGGGTTCTGCAGGAAGCGGCAGAGGCAGCTGGCGGAAAGTTGCGACAAGTGGCAGACGCCATGAGCGGCTTCCAGCTGCCAGCAACCTTTGGGCCGCGGCATCGTGCAGTGCAGCACATGTTACTCATGCTGCAGCTGCAGGAGCAGGCAGGCTGATGGTTCATGTGCGTCGCTGTGCGACTCCGCTATGCAAATTTTGCTACCAGTCCCATACTTGTTATCAGTACATCGTTGCAACAGCGATTTGACTGCACAAGGTGTCCCAACAAGGATGCACCCCTAAGTCGGGCAGGAAACTTTGCACATGATGGAGAAGCAGTTAAAGAGGTAGCCACATCAGCAGGCGAGTCAGAGGCAGCCTGCCAGCTCAGCATCCATCACAGCGCGCAAAGCATGCTGTGCAAACGCCTGCTTGCGCTGCAGAATGACGTCCAGCAGCTGCTGTCGGTCCACAACACTGTACAGCTCATCACACACAGCCGATACCGCATCCTCGGCCGCCTCTGCCGACCCCTCTGCTGCCAGCTGCTCCTGTTGCCGCTCAAAACAGCCCGACAGCAGCTCCCAGCCGGAGGGTCCAAGGCTGTGTAGCAGCAGGTGCGCTGCCAGCTGGGGATTGCGCCTGCGCAGCCCCAGCAAGACTTGCAGCAGTGCATGAGGAGAGGAGGCGGCCAGCGTGGCAACGATAGCAGCCACCAGCGGCGGAGGGTCACTGCCTGGCCCGCCTGCAAGATGATCGGCGACGGCTACCCTCAACAGCTGGACAGCCGCTGCTTGCTTGGGGGGCAGAGCAGCAAGGTGATCCTCAATCGGTTGCTGGGTGACGTGTACAACCGCCGCTGACTGCTGACTATCCTGGCTTGTCGGCAACCCAGCACATTGCTGCTGCTCTCTAAGTGCCTGCTGCAATTGCTGCGCCTGCCCACTCAAGCCAGCAGCGGCTGCCAGCTGCAGCACGTCGCAGCAGGGCAGCGCCGCCAGTGCCGCCTGCTTCTGCTGCTCCACCAGGCTCTGCAGTACGCGGCGGAAGTAGTACCTGCAGTATATACACAGGTCCAGTGTAGGCAGTAGTTGCAGCGTGCTTCAGAGAACCGACGGACCTATGAAACAAGCTCGTGGATTGTGGGCAGGGAGGAGACTGCCGTAGGAAAAGGGCCCCTGGTCATACATACAATGCACAGCTGCGCTGCAAACATGTGTAGATACACAGGGAAGAGGCATATCACCTGTCCATGTGGCCCCCCAGCTGCCGTGATAGCTCAGAGGTCCACCAAAAGTTCACTGCCAGCGCGCCATCAGTGCTGTCCACCTGTGCGAGGAAAAGTCAAGAGAATCAACCATGGAGTGGATCTAGTGCTGGTGATGTCATAATTGACACCAAGCTTTCCTACAGTACACACCACCAATGGAAAGGGGTGTCCAGAAGCGGCAGATGCTGCCAACGCAACACACCTGCTCGCACATACCCACCTGATGCCACCAGCCTTCAGGTATGTACAGGGCATCCCCAGGAGCGAGATGCAACACGTGCAGCTTTGCCAGCGCCGCCTCCAGGCCTGGGAAGCGAGCTGCATCGGGTTGTGCCAGGTCAGCAGGGGAATGGTTTGCTGACTCGCTGGTGGGGGGCTGGGGGTGCAGCTGGGGGGTGCAGCTGGGGGGTAGCAGCCAGACCGTCTTACGGCCGTGCACTACACAGAGGAGGTTACAGTAGGGGTCGTAGTGCAGGGAGCTGCGGGTGGCTCTGCAGTTCATAGGAGTGGTAAAAAACCGGGTGGGCAAGAGGGTTGGGGGCATTCAGTGAGTCAGACAGTCTCGAGACGCGGAATCAACCGAATTGAAATGTAAGCGCAATGCATGGCTGTCACCTCACCTCATGCTTGCCCAGAAGTTGATTTGCGATAGCTGGACCTGCTGCACCAAGGCTGGCACACCAACGTCCTCCATTAATGGGTGCAGCGGTGCAGGCTGCAACGCGGATGCCCCATCCCCTCTCCCATGAGCATCTCTGGTGCTGCTCCCACCGGCTGGTGCAACACACAACGGGCTCTGTGCCAGGTACAGCCGCAGGCGACCACCACCTGGCGGCTGACGCTGTGCCAACTTGCATTCCAGGGTGCCATCCAAGAACTCGCGCAGCGTGGTACCGAGCAGAACGAGGCGCTGCATGTCACCCGCCAGCCGCTCCCCCGCCGTGACAAGAACCTCCACCCGTGCCGCGCCAGCCAGCTGGATCAATCGATGCAGCCCAGACTGCCCCTGCCACAGCTGTACTGCTGGCCAGCGCGACACCAAACCTGCACCCAGTTGGGTGACGGCAACGGCGGCGGCGGTGAGAGGCAATGCTGCCACGGGCTGCATTTGGGAGCGGCGGCAATGCTTGGATCGTCTGACACACGCGTGCCATCACCAAGTACCTGGGAAGTGCACCGGCACGGCATCGCGTTCTAAACAGTGCACAGTCTGGCAACCGAGTTCGCTGTGCTGCTGCTCAGCCGTCATTCAGGCACTCTGAACTAACGATCAATTGAAAGAGAGCGACAGCCGCATTAGATGGTTTATATAATGGAAGGACGTACGCCTGCCCTGATGGAGCCTGATGTGTTGCTTGCAGCATGCCATCATGATGCAGGCTCTTCACCAACAATTTGGCACGACATTTCACACCTTTCACTATCTGACTCGTTCGTGTCGTTTGCATCTAATGTAGGTTACAGGAAGGTGACCCATACAACTACGGGGCGAAACGGGGGACAGGAGCAATGCAGGTTCAAAAAATTTGTAGAACGACTCGTCGGCGGCTGACCCGTCGGCGAGGACGAAAGGCATGGGCATTGACATGAAATCAGGCGCTCACAGGGCGGTAAAGCGAGAGAAGAGCGGCGGTTGTGTTTCGAGGGACGCAGTGAAGAAGCTATGTGGGTAGTAAGGTGTCGGCGAAAACTGCTAGGCAAAAAAACGGGTTCAGGGCAGTGTAAAGCGGAAGGGAGGGGGCGGGGCATCCATGGTCGACCCGGATCGCAGACAAGCTTTCGCAAATTCATCCCACTGTTTTTGGCATAGCGTGGTGCTGGTGGGGAGCCACCAGTGCGGTGCAAGTGTTCCGAGAGGGGCAGGGCACACTGTTGGAATGATGGCACAGCAGGAGCACAGCCGGAGCTTGGCCTCCAGCATGCGCAAGAGGAAGGGAGGGTTGGGTGATGTGATCTTGAAAAAGTGGCAACAAACAAATGCGCAACGGACCGCTAAGTACTAGGGGTATGGGCTTACTTCGCTTTTTTGTTATGAATGGCTGATAAATTCATGAAGAACTTGTGTGAGGCAAGCGACCACAATGCATTGCGTGCAAGGGGAGCAAAACGATGGGGGCAGGAGTAGGGGCAGGGCGGGATATGTGTGTGGGGGCAGGGGGGGACACAAGGCAGCTTCATTCCTTTGTTGAAAAGGGGCTGAGCCGCCAGGCTGACGCGCTCGCAAGTGCTAGAATTGAGGCGGTTGACCCGAGGCACAGGGGCGGTGCGAGGGAAGGGAAGAGGAGAAAGCAGGAAGAGAGCAGGGAGCAAGGCTGGAGAGGCGAGGGACAGGTTGAGGCGCAGGGGGGCTAAGATAGGTATGTACAGAGAAGGCTGTGTTGCTTGGTTCGAGCGTCCTGCCCGCCTCCCGTGGCGTATCATAGGGACGGCGGCTGGCTGCCCCTCCTGGCATTGGAATGTCTGACGAAAGACTGGTGCGCAGTGCAATGTGGTTCGAGAAATGGGCATTGTGAGGAGGAAGGAAAGTGCAGGGGAGGCCAGGGCACGCACCCCAGGCCTCCTAAATAGCCTCACCCCAGCAACCCGGCTGCAGGCCGCTTACAACAGCCGGGCAAAGATTGGGGCCCTGGGAGAGTTGCTGGGGGGATGGGTCGCGGCGGCCTCCGAGCCTGCTGGCTGGAGAAGTAGGCTTACATGGCTGCCTGGCCTTGAGCGGAGGGACGGGTCAGGGACGACTGCAGCACATGGGCGGCGAACGACACAAAGGGGCAAGCAGCAGGCAATTTCTATCAAGCAGCCAAGGGACAGGACAGCAGGTATGACCAAGGCAGGCAAACTGTGAACAATGCCACCAAGCCAATGGGCCGACACAACAAACAAAGTAAGGCTCATGCGATGCTGCTTTCACCAAATTGTTCAAGCAGCCTTGCCACTGCTGCCTCCTCACCTCCTGAGTTACAGTGTTGACATAGTAGACCAGCCCCTGGCCGTCAGTGACCTTGGCCCAGCCGGGTGGCAGCATGCCGGCTCCCTGCTCCCCAACACCCATGCCCACGCTGCTGCCCAGGTCTCGTGTAGTGATGGCAGCTGCGCTCATCTTGGCAGCCAGCGCCTCCTCGGCCGCCGCACCAATGCTGGCGGCACCGTGGGACGATGGCGAACCCACAGCGCCGTAGCGCCCCAAGGGAGAGCCTGTGTCGGAGCCGGGGCGGCGGGTGATGAGGGCTGGGTTGGCGGCGGCGAGGGCGCCAGCAGGGGAGGCACGGCCGGAGCCTGCAGACCGTGTGTGGGGCGCAAACACAGCAGCTGCGGTGAGAAGCTGTCGGGGGGAGCGCTGATGGTGTGCGCGATGGTGCAGGCGCGAGCAGAAGGGAGCGACAAGGTGATCCACACTTAGGCAGTGAGTGCCCAGTAGCCAGCCATATGGTGAAACGAGAGTGCTTTATGCAGTACAACGTACTCACCAGTGTCGGCAGAGGAGTGGGTGGCAGTTGGGGAGGTGCCCAAGTAGGAGGCGCCGCCAGTGGGGCCCTGGGACGGCGCGCGGTAGGTGCTGGCGGAGGGAGCTGCCACAGGCACGCTCACCGAGCTGGGAGCAGGGCTGCTGCTGCCAGCTGACAGCGGCATCTGTGCACCAGCGTGGTTAAGAAAAGAGGGAGCAGTGGTGCCGGCGGTGGTGGTGGGCATGGCGGCGCCAGCCGCGCTCAACATCAGGCCGGCGCTGGTTGGCAGACTTTGAACGGGAGCAGAGGTTGTGGCCGGCAGGCTCGGCGCAGACATGCCTGCACTGGTGCCACTGGACATACCCATATGCTGACTGGCGCCTGCACCCAGTAGGCCCGCCTGCGCCAGCAGCGCCTGGATGGTGGCCTGGTCGGCACCGCCCAGCTGGTGCTCCCCAGTGTTGGCGGCACCCTGCTGTTGCTGGGGGCCCATCTGGGGTGCCATCTGGGTTGCCATTTGATGCGACCCCATGCCACCCATCTGTGCCTGTGGCTGCTGGTAGTGCTGCTGCAGGCTCATGGTGGGCACCTGAGCCTGAGCATGCTGCCCAGCCAGCTGGCCCAGCAGCTGGCCCAGCAGCGCATCTGCAGGCAGGGCACAGGGGCAGAAGTACGATGAGAACGGTGGGTGCAGCGACAAGCAACATGTATAACCCTTCAATCAGTATGTTGTGGTATGGGCAGCTAGACGCTGATCGCTGCCCTTTGCATCTGCAAATCAGTGCAGCTCGGGCAGCGGCGGTAACGCCCACCAATGCAGCACCGCCACCACAGCACTCACCCTGTGAACCAGTCGCGTGGTCGCCCAGGCACATGCCCGCCAGGCTGGACATACCCTGCTGCTGCTGGCCCAGCAGCGCCGCCAGCGTCTCGGGCGTCAGAGCGCCACCCAGGCCACCGGTCGCGGGGGTACGCAACGGTGTCATGGGAGGGGTGAGCGGCCCAGTAGGCGGGCTGCTGCGCAGCATCTGGGCAGCGGCCAGCGGGTCATCTGGGTTGTATACCTGCAGCAGCATAGGTGGGTGGGGGTGGGTGGTGTGTGGTGGTGGGGGGGGGAACCAGATGAGAGGCAGCAGCTTCTTACTAGCTTGCAGCTAACTACACAGAAGGTGCAAACCATGGCCACACATTTGCCTGCTGTTATTCAAGTGCCAGCAGGCGGGCCCAGCCGAGTGCACTGTTGCCACTTCTACACAAGTGGTGCGGCAGGCAAGCAGGCCAGCTTAGAGCACCTGAAATCGCAGGCATTTCACCCACCTGAGACGGTGGCACAAAGCCGTAGCCCTGCACGTAAACGGGCTGGGGCTGGCCAAAGCCCGGCATGCCAGGCTGGGTGGTGCTGAGTGCGATCTGGCGCAGCATCGCAAAGCCCTTGAAGGTTCCGCGCACGATGTCGTTGACCATGGAGACAGCCAGCTGCAAACTCTGGGGACTGCCTGCTATGGTGACACGCGTGGGGTCGGTGGACTGGTCAATCTGCAGGCAAAGAGCCGGGCGGACAAATGGCAGTGATGAGATTAGGATGGCGCTTCACTATCAATGATGGTCTATTGGCTAAAAGACAAAGCTAGGTTTATCTGCTTCGGCAAGGCGGCCCGTACACGAGCCCACCCATCGCAGAAGGGTAACTGCAACCAAGCGAGCGCCAGCTGCCGCAGTGTCGCGTGCCAACCGCTGCGCGCCACCCTCTCCCTGCCGGCGCACACCTGGATCATGGCGCCTGTGTACTGCTGCAGACTCTTGATTGTTTCGCCGCCCTTGCCAATCACACGCCCCACCATAGATTTTGGGCACTCCACCACCGCTGTCTGCTTGGGCAGCATCTTGGCGCCTAGCAGCTGCACCAGCTGCTGGATTTGGGCCGGGTCAGCCATGCCAGGCTGGCCTCCCGCGGCGGCAACTGCCGCTGCGGCAGCTGCAGGGTCAGTGGGGCCGCCGGGCGGCGGGTACTGTGGGAAACCCGGGTGCTGGCCGAGGCCGAACCCTGCGGCATGCATTCGCAAGGGCTGGCTAGCTGTCGGTGCGCTGGGCTGGTCGGATGGATGATAATAAAAGGTCTGTAACAAAAATCTGCATCAGGGGAGGTAGGGAGGAGCGGCGACTTGGATGGGAAGGTGCCAGATGTGGCGTGCGGCGGGCTTGGTGTGAGCGGCGTCAATGGGGCCTGTGCGTGTTTCGTGGCCCACTGCGCGGCTTGGCGTAGCTTCAGCATTGTGATATGTGGCTGGGCAGACCGGATACAGACGTTCAAGGCCAGAGAGCAGGCCAGCTAGTGATGACACCCACGCGAGTGGCAGTGGCGGCAGCAGCTGTGTCCAGCACGGTTTGAGTGTCAAAAGCAGTTGTACAAGCGGCGGAGAGAAGGCAGGGTGCGGCCAGCAGGCAACAGGCGCCAAGGTCTCCAGCGCCGCCACTAACGGCGCGAGGCGAGGGCAACATCCGCCTAAGCAGAGATGCTTTGGAGGCGGGAAGGGCGAAGACAAGGGGGGAGCGCTCGCCGCGGTGGGACGCGGCGGATGTCTGGGACTTCCGCCTCGTCCAGCACCCGCCGCCCCACCCAACAGCAAGGCACGGGCTTCGCCAAGGCGGCGAGAGGAGCAGCGGTCGGGCAAGTGCGCTCACCTAACTCGTTCGCTTCTGGGAGCCGACAGAACCCGCGGGCTTGTGGGTTTCGGGCGACTAGAAGGTTAATTTGCGTAATCCCGCGGGTGCGAGCAGGTGAAATAGCGGGGCAAAGCGGTGGAGAGAGGGTGTAGGAACGACACGTCCGACTCAGCATGCCCATGCAGTGATCTTGAGGCACGGAAATCGGGCGCAGATCTCGCCGATCCGTCGTTTCAGGTGGTTGCCGGGTGTCGAGACGGGCCCTAGCCGGCACAGAAGACCGGACCCAATGGCGCCAATGGCGCAGCAGCTGAAGCTCCCACCTGGCCAGCAACCAGCGACTGGAGGTCTCAGCCAATGTCTTGGGCATTTGGCGCGTGGTAAATATAGACGTTGGCACCCGGCGACCCAACACTCCTGGGCAGTGCGACAACGGGCGGCAATCACAGCGGTGGCAACACCAGGAGCGACAGCGACACAAGACCTTGATTGTGAGGCTCGCCTCTACCCTTCAGATCTTCCCTGAGTTGCCTGGGCGATGCCAGCCTGCATACTGTTGATGCCGGCAGCAAAGGCACCCGGTGTCGGTGCTCAACCGCCTGAGCTCCACCGTGCAAACAATGAAATTGTTGTTTGCCCTGCTCCCTGTTCCGCCTGCCCTGGCCCCAGCTGCGATTTCCCTCCCAACTTGTTCATGCTGCAGACACCGTGGTGACAGATGCAGACCGCTCGCACATGCGGCGGGCGCTGGAGCTGGCATCGCGAGCGCTGGGGGCTACACACCCAAACCCAGCGGTGGGCTGCGTTATCGTGGGCCCGTCGGGGGAAGTGCTGGGCGAAGGCTTTCACCCGCGCGCCGGCATGCCTCACGCTGAAGTGTATGCGCTCCGCGCCGCCGGTCAAGCAGCAGCAGGGGCCACCGCCTATGTCACACTGGAGCCCTGCAACCATTATGGGCGCACGCCGCCATGCAGCCGCGCGTTGGTGGCGGCAGGCGTGGCCCGCGTGGTGGTGGGCGTGACCGACCCCAACCCTCTAGTCGGAGGCTGCGGCATACATACACTGCAGGAGGCGGGCATCGCGGTAGCAGTGGGCTGTGAAGAGCAAGCCTGCTACGACATCAATGCAGAGTTCATGCAACGCATGCAAGCAGCAGCAGACTCAGCAGCGCCACAACCAGCCAAGTAAGCAAATCTACTTCACTTGTGGTTTGTCAAGAATCTCGCGAACACCATTTTTACCAAAGCCAAACGCCTTTGCCTGCCAGCGTCCATCCCTGCCAGTCATCCCTATGTTCGATATTGTGATACCTGCTTGACACTTCATTGCTGCAACTTGAAAAGGCTCATGAACAGTACAAACTCCCCTTGACCAGATATCCACATTGCGGCATACTGTCTGCTGTAAGATACCATGGGTCGTTTCTTTCAAGCTTGAAAGCGTACAACATTAGTGATGGGGGGAAGGCACACAACAAAGAATACAGATGTGCAGGCCATAAAGGGCCTCGCACGAAACACAGCATGGGAGGATTTGGCACTACACAGGTGCTCGGATGTGTTTATCAAGCGATTTCAGGTATGGGGCATCAACAAGGGGACGGGGCCCAACCCAGTGATGACCATCAAGCTGGTGGTTTTACTCGTCGTACACGCGGCACTCGGGCTCTGCGGGGTTCTCTTCGCAGTACTCGTTGACACGCTTCTGCAATTCAGAAACAAGCAAGAGCCACAGGGACGCAGGTTAGCCCAAGGAACGTGTGCAGACCAGCCCGTGCATGACAATCCGACTTCGGGGGCTGCTTCGCTAGACAAGAAGAAACTAGAAAATGCCCCAGCAACCAGCAGGCATACACGGAGCTCGACATGCTGTTTCTTTTGATTGAAAAGCTATCAATGGGCTTGTTGACCAAGAAAAGACGAATGCCAACTAGGCTGCTGTGCGAGCAGGGCTCGCTCCAACTCACGTCCTCAAGGGGGTCCTTGCCGCCGGCAGCCTTGGCGTGGGCAGCTGCAGCGCTAAGCTCCTCCACGGTGTCCCAAGCAGAGGCACTGCAGCCATAGGAGGGATATTGAAACTTGAGTGAGGTAACTGAGCCAACCGAGTCCGTGGCTGAAGCTCCGCTCCTTGACACAAAAGAAGGGGGGTCGCGGAGCTGACCGATGGCTTCGCGGGCCTGGCCAGCCCACCGGCCTCCTGAACCCCGGCTTGCAGCGGGCTGCGCAACGGGTAGCCGCAGGAGAACCATATTTGGGACCCAGCGCCGGGTTTGCACGACAGATCGGGTTGGGGCAGCAGGGGCTGGCGAAGATGTGCGCTGCCTGACTCACCACTCGCCGGTGGCGCCACCCGCGCAAGTGTCCTCAGCCTCCTTGATGGCCGCTTCGATGGCACCCTTGTCCGGGGCGGAGAAGACAATCACGCGGGCGGTGCGCGCGGCTGGGCGGGCCGCAACGCGGGCACCCACCGCAGGGCGGATAGCAACGGGGCGCACGGTCAGGGACTGCATCTTGGCTGTATATGTGTTTTGATAAGTGCGGAATTGCAGACGGGGTGGCTCGGTTCCGACATTTCAGCTTGGGGCGGGCCTGGGTCTTCACAAGTCTGCAACGACATCACCCCCGGCGATTGCAATCAACGATCTTTTGCTTGCCTCAAAGCATTTAGCGCACTCCCACTGCTGACACGTTCGTGTTGCAAGATTGCTTGGCGAGCACGGCTGCTGGAAGCGACCCCGTCCTCCTGCAACACTCCAGCTCCTGCAACCGGGTCCAACCCCTCAGCTGCGTTGACCCAAAGGCTTACAGCATCCAACAGGCGCAATGCCGTTGGCATCAAGCACCATCCTGTCAGTGGCAGCTTGGTCGGCAGTGCCACCGCTACGCTGGCGGCTGGCACCCAGCAGCAGCAGCAGTATCAGCAGCCTCCTCACAGCGCCTCGCGCCCCTGGCGGCAGCTGTGAGTGCTCTTGCATCACTCCAATTCTTTGCTGTGCCATTAAATGTGCACCCCTCGAAAGCCAGTCACAGCCCATGCGTGCACCCGCCACCCTCCGCCGCTGACATTGCCCCCTTGGCCGCTTTGCTCTCTCCATCCACATGCTCTGCGCACAGGTCTATATTGCCGCCATCGAAAATCCTCAGCAAGCCCAACAACAGCAGCAGCAGCCCTGCCAGAAGGGGCAGCAGCGGCACTTAGCAGCGGCACCGGCAGCGACAGCCTGGACCTGCTTGCGCTGCAGCCCTCGGCGGCAGTGTTGCAGTTCCAGCTGCAGCTGCTAGGCGAGGTGGCAGAGGGCCTTGAAGCGCCTGTGCAGCTGGCCTACCTGGTGACCCTGATGGGCTTCCTGGTGGTGGGTGCTTACCTGGTGGTGCGGCAGGTGCTGATCAGGCGGGAGCTTGAGGAGGCGGCAAAGGTGCTAGGCGAGCGCGTGCGCACGGGGGAGGCGTCCAGCGAGGTGGGGCCAACTTGCTCGCCTGGCATGCAGTGGTGTACGTGTGAAAAACGCGTGCGAGCTTGGGTTTTTGTTTGTATAACCGTAGTTATTACCACCAGTCGATGCGGTAGTTGCGAGGGTGCGAATGTTGTGGCTTTCGTTTTCCCCACTCCTCCAACCTTATCAATTTCGCTTCGTTTCCATCAATTGAGTCCACCTCGTCCCTTCTTTCATCCGTTTGCTCCTGCCTCCGCTGCCTTCAGCACCACTTTCTTGACCGTTTGTTTCCCTCCCCTTCCAATGCATTGCAGGACTACTTTGAGCTTGGTGTGATCCTGCTGCGCAAGAAGCTGTACACGCAGGCCACCAAGAACCTGGAGAAGGCACAGAAGAACTGGCAGGGGGAGCCAGAGGAGCTGGCGCAGGTGCACAGGGCAGGATGGGCTAGCGCTGCCAGCAGCAGAGCAAAGGCTGCGGTTTGGGCCAGGCTGGGCTGGCAAGGCAGGACGGCGCGTCGGGCTCTGCTGGACGTGCCCTGCTCTCGTCTCGCAGCTGGGGCGGCCAGCTTAACACACCGTCTAAATACATGGCAGCAATAGTATGCAAGAGTGGGGGATGAGGAGCTTGTGCAAGCAAATTTCATGCTGGACCACTGGTCTGCTCTTGATGTCTGCTGCTGCCGCTGATGCTGGTGCTGACACTGTGGTGGTCATGAGATTGAACCAGCTGGCGTGAACATTCTCACCCATGCAGCCGCTCAGCTGCCGACCCCGGCCCCCGCCCCTCCCCCCGCCCGCTCTGATGTCATCGTGCATGGTGCTCATGCAGGTCCACAACGCGCTCGGCTACTCTTTCTTTAACATGGACCGCGTGGACGCTGCCATTGACCAGTACCGCAAGGCCGTGGAGCTGCAGCCTGGATACGTGACAGGTAGGTGGCCTGCAGGGTGGGCGCCTGAGCTTTGTGGTATGCAGTGCTGGATGAAGAGGTGTGCCTGCTGCACTTCAGGATTCAGTTGCTGCAACTAGGTGCCAGCGTTGGTTCCAGCCCTTTACACCTGCACGGAGCCTGTGAGCCTGCTGCCGCCAGCTCCTCTGTTTGGCCTTCACATCAAAAGGCGCCCATTCATTATTGTCTTCCTGCTTTGCACGCATGTGTCGCAGCCTGGAACAACCTGGGTGACGCGTATGAGCGGAAGAAGCAGTATGGCCCCGCGCTGGCTGCATACCGTGAGGTCCTCACCTACGCGCCAGACAACAAGGTGGCGCAGGCGCGCAGCGAATACTGCCGCACACGCATCGAGCGTACTGCGTGATGTGGCGCCTGAGATGTACTGCATTTACGTTGCTGACGGCGATCAAGGCACCCTGTGTGTCTCAGTCCCGCGATTATAACATGAGAGTGCAGCTGCTCCGTTTAGTTACAAACATGTTACAGACCGGTACACGGCAAGCAGCGATCATTAGGCATGTGGTGCGCATGTGCAAAGAAGGCGTGGCATGGAGAGCAAGCACAGCAATATTAGAGTCGAACCCATGAGGCTATACTCGCATGGTGGCAAGCAGGGGAAGCTGATTTCGCCCTTGGCTGGGGCTGGGGCAGGCAGCTGGCTGGCACCCGGCCAAGTGGTCTAGCGACAGTTGCTGATGGCTCGAGAGTTGTAGCATGAATGGCACCATGCTTGATGGGGTGCCAAATCCCAGATGGGTGAGGGATTTGTAACCATGTAGGCTGAGGCCCCATGGTGAATGCTGTTGTGAGTGGCATGCATACCATAACCCATGCTCGTGCATGTGGAGGGGCATGCGGGGTTGTCGGCCAGGGCATGGAATGCAAGCAGTCGGCAGTTGTGTTGCAGGTTCAGGGCTCGTAAGGAGCGCGAGGATCCGCCTCTTCCACCCCCGGCAGCACGATGCGGGCGCTGCCCTTCTTCAGCAGGCCCCTTTTGCCTGCAACAGTGACAGTGGAGAGCACAGTCAGAAAAAGAGCAGCAGGGGCAGTGGGGAGCTGTACACTGAAGAATAAACCTGCGTTGCTGGGAGGCATAACACGAATCCCCAGCAGGTTGCACAAGGGTTGAACAAGGGCACCAGAAGGACGGGACATGCACAAACCAAGGCTTCCTTGACACAACTGGCCGGTCCTACCAAACTACAACTCCCCTGGGCAGCAGATGTGAGCAGTGGAAGCAAGGGAGCACCCCTTTCCCACCTGGCTCAATGGCCACATTGTCGGTCATCCTGCTGCGGGCTGAAGCCATGGAGGCGTTGTCGGCATCATCATCCTCGGTGCCATGCCCACCCACCGTGCTGGGGGCCCTGGTGCTGACGTCGCTCAGGGTTGGGTTCAGGCGACGTGAGGCCAAGGGACCCACTGCAGCGGCACCGCAAATGGGAGCAACCAATGGTAAAGGGAAGGTGGTGCAGTCAGGAGGACAACGTAAAATACCTCTCGTGATCAAAGTTTACCCACCCACAACCCACCCAAGGTCCCCCTGATGGTGCATGCACCACCCGTCCATTAGCTGCGATCTTACAGACCTGCAGAAGGTGCTGCCGTGATACACAATCCAGCCATAGCTAATGGACCCTCGCCAGACCCAACAACAACACCCACCAGCACCTGGGGACTCCACATCAAAGTCCTTGCTGTTGAAGGACATGCTCTTGCCGCTGGACAGCTGGATGGATAGGCCACGACCTGCGCCAGCAGCGGCTGGGGCTGCCACAGGGGCGCTGCCCCCCGCGTCTGGAGGCACGCCAGGCCCCGCGGTGGCGGCAAACGCGTCGTCGTTGAAGCGCTCAAACCGCTTGCTGCAAGGGGGTAGGGGGGCGAAAAAGGGAAGCAGGTGGAACTAAAGTATTCCGGCAGGCAGGCACCCAGCAAACACCAGAGAGTAGAAATATGCGGCAAGCAGGCACAACAACAACCACTGTGGCAACTTGCTTGCAGGGGACACCAATCACCATCGGGTTAGCCCAAAGATGATGAGGTGCATATTCCCCCTTGCCAGGGCTGCCCCAGCATGCCAAGACAGAACATCACACCCAACGTAAAATAAAACACCGTGTGACCTTGTAGGAAGTTGAGTGTTTGACCCACCCCTGTGCACGCTTGCGATAGCCCAAAGCCAGCAGCGCCAACATTGTGACGACAGCAACAGCGCCGCCTGTGCTAGCCAGCACGATGCCGGCAATCTCGCCGCCAGTTAGACCGCCGCTGCTGCTGCTGGTGCTGCCACTGGGGTTGCCGGCAGAGTCGGGGCTACCCTCAGCAGCAGTGACCAGCGGTGCCGTGCCTGGGGGTAGTGTGGGAGAGCAGATGGACACATCAGATGTCACTGTCCGCTGCGTATTGGTGCAGTTGGTGGTGTACAGCTGATACTGGACTCAGTGTGGTGCAGCAACCATGCTGTGCAGCGGTCCTCACCGAGGCTCCCGTTGTTCATGTTCCTGCTGTAGGTCGTGTACAGGCCTGCCACTTGATCCGGAGCCAAGGCGGCGTTAAACAACATTAGGTGGGCCACGCTGCCATCATAGAACCTGCACCACAGAGACAGCGCAGGACCCACCAAACTTAAGAATAGACTGCAATCGATTTAAAGGGGCATGGCAGGGGCGGTTTCCTGGGATGTTTGGGCTGGGGTGTGGGCGTTTGCGGGTAGGCTGCTATGAGGCCCCCCCGCCCCAGCAGCCGTCGGATATAGCTCAGAACAACAGTGACCCTCCTCCATGTCCGCCATCCCCTGGCACCACCTAAGCACTCACCTGTTGCCGTCCAAGTCCGAGCGGGCGCATAGGAAGATCTTGTCTGACAGCCTGGCGGGGTCGCCACCCGTGATTATGGCGGCACTGCCATTGTTCAGCTGGGTGGTGTCGCTCAGAGAGGCAACCTGAGGCAGGGCGGGAGGCAGAGGAGTCAACCCAGCTGCCAGTCAGCCAATTGTTGCGCCAAGCCTCCCAGAATGCCAACAGCAAACCATCCCAGCAGCAGTGAGACGATGACTGCCATCAACGCCACAAACAGAAAAGACTTGGGAGCCAGTAACTGGGCGAGGGCAGTTGGCCAGCTGACCTGTCTGCCGTCCACGTAGATGGAGAAGCCCCTGGTGTTGTTGGGGAAGGTGGAGAGCGTGACCATGTGCCAGTTGCCGTCATTCACATCTGCAGGCAGGCAGGCAGGCAGGAGGCTTTCTGGTCAGCTGTGCCTGAGGACTGGCACTCAGCTGGCACGTCATTGAAGTGAGCACCTCCCATTTCTCACCCAAAGCTGCCTTGCGCCGCCCTCATGTGGCTTGTACTACTGCTGGCATTCCGGCAACCTCCGCTGGTGAACTATCAACACACAGCGTCTGCTGCCAACATCTTTCACACTGCATCAGCGTACCCACCCGCATGTGGTGGCGTGCGGTTGGCAGCCTGGTTGCCCAAGGTTCCATCGCTATCCAGGAAGACGGGCTCCATCCAGCGGCTGCCGGTGTCGTTGGCGTCAGACACAATGGCGCGCACCACACCATAGGCAGGGTGGTCCCGCTCAGGCAGGTAGATGGCAACCTGGAGCAAAGGGAAGGGGGCCCTGGGACCAGGGCTTGTGGAGCCGTAGACCAGGAAGGCGGGGGCGGGCTAGCGGCCAGGGCAAGACAGGTGGGGATACGGGAGGCTTCAGGAGGTATAAGCTGCGGTGCATGGGGTTGAGAAAGTGAATGAACACTGGCGCAAGGGAACTGCGGAGATGGCAGGGAAGCATGCCCTCTCGGGGCCACGGGACAACACAATGCAGGCAACCTTGGCTAGCGCCGTTGCCTCTTTGCATGGCGCCTTTTGACTGAATGCAGCACCCACATTGTTGGGGGTGTGGGGGCTGGCGGATCGAGACAGCCCGATGTGTGAGTAGAGGTACTGCATGTAGATCCCGCTGCTGTTGCTCCCCGGCAGGCGACGCATCCACAGATTGACAGCAAAACTGCCGTTGCTGGCATAAGGCACGGTGTCCAGCATCACCGCCGTCCTCGCAGCCTGCACGGGGTGAGCAAGGAGAGGACGGCAGAGGCGGGGGCGGAACATTTTACGAGCAGAAGCGAGAGTCGGCCTAGGATGGAGTCAAACACATGAAGTCAGCCATGTAACGATGACAAGAACTGCTGCCGAATATACAATGACCAAGGCATGCAGCCAGGCTGCAGCTGCAGCAGAATGGAGCGCCAGCAGGCCCCGTCTTCACCTGGTTGCAGTTGATTGTGCTGTTGAAGATAGGATCGCTCACAACTCTGGGCAGCGGCATGCCGCTTATGCTGCCACCGTACGGGGGCAGCAGCAGGGACTTCACGTTGCCTTGCGTGAGGGGGAAGAAGGCCAGGGGATTTGGGGCTCGAGCCACCTGGCAAGGTTGGCGCGGGGGCAGCGCGGGGCAGGCGGGTGGGTGGGTTGTGGTTAAATAAGCAACCCACAGGTGGCAAATGTGGGTCAGCAAGGCGTATCAGTTGCCGTTACATATGTTCACGGAGAGCGATGCAGGCAGAGGTGCGGGTATCATGCAAGCGAGTGGAGGAGTGTCAGCCGAATTGCCTCGAGTGTGTTTACGGGAGCGTGGGGCTGAACTCTACCCCTGCCCCCTTCACACATCTAATCAATTGCATCAGTCACTCTGTGTATGAATGAAAACTCAAAAGTCTGATGCTGCAGATGCTGCTGCACATTCACGAACTGAACTGAAATGCAACTGTGCCTATGCATCCATGCAGGCAGCGCAGCACCAGCACGCGCACCAGCACCAGCTTAACGGGTTGGACTGCGCCCCACGACGTGCACCAGCACCAAACAGGCATGCAGGCAAATGCTTGCCTCGAGGTACTGCAGAGCATTAAAGGTGCCGCCAACAGGCTCTGCTGTGCAGAAGCCCATGCCCTCCAGGTCGGTGCTCACATTGGGGCTGAGCTGCAAGCAGGAAAGGGAGATATGGTGCTGTGCTTTATACTCGTCACATATCCTGCACAGGGGCTGGAGTACAATGCCAATACAATCAGCTGAGTAAGGTTAAATGGACCATGGGTATGCGGACAGCGGCAAACCTGGAGAGGTCATGAGGATGCAGCGATGAGCAAAGCAGATGCAGTCTGCTGAGAGGGTGCCCCTGCTACAACCAACCTTGGGGAGGGGCACGCAGGTGTAGTTCTGTGCGCAGTTTTGGTTTGGCTGATCAGAGGGCACCACCCGGCACAACATGCCCTGTCGCCCTGGTGCTTGGCGGTTTAGAGCGGAGTCAGCACTGCGAGGCGGCTTGCAACAGACGATGCGGTCAGCAGGCCTCAACCCATACCCCCACCCCCACCCCCAGCCCCTACCCCACCATCACCACCAGCACCACCCTGCCTACGCTGAAGAAAGTCCCGCATAGCGTTCACAAAAATGCGACTTGCAGGAAGGCTGCAAGGGGTGTTCAGCCTGCAACTGGGTGTTTGGGTGGCGTGTAACTGCAGCTCACCTGAAGGGCTGTGGGGCGGGTAGGCCACGGCCCATGAACGCGGCACTGGAGCAAACATCCCAATCAGCTGTCTGCACCACATACAAATGCACTCCCTATACGTATCAGGTAAAACGAAGCTCTTAAAAAAACCTCAATAGGAGCACATCGCGCAGGTTGTGGTCATGCTGTGCTTGCCACCACCTTTTTCATAAACCTCAAGAGGAGCACATAGCGGCACCTGTGTGGGGCAGATCTCCGCCGTCCCCGTCTGGTTGTCTGTGTAGTGTGGGCAGTCCAAGAAGAGATAGCCGCGGAAGACGGCGGGCAGCACGCAGGGCTGGCCGCTCCTGGTGGTGCGCTGCAGCACACGAGGTGGTTTAAGGGGTAGGCATAGACTCAGAAGCTTAGGTTGGCTCTGAGGCAGGCAAGAAGTGCACGCCAACATGACAGCCAACCTTATACAACAGCCTGCCATTTTGA
>JAAMXP010000936.1:0-10346 GCA_019693395.1 Ettlia oleoabundans
GCCTTACAATTTATGTGCTGTTGCCACAATTGTGCTGATATAGCATGCGCCCCACACGCAAACTGCACACAGGTCCTAGTGTTTCCTCATCTTTGTCTGCAGGTACGCTCAGCTGTCATGAGCCGGCTATCCGCAATGAGGAGGCGCTTCGGAACTCCTGATGAGAAGAAACTTCTGGCCATGGAGCTCAGATGTGTCCTGTACTTTTAGTTTGCATGTGTAACTGTTGAGATTGGAACCAGGTACAGCCAGCCACAGAGGAGGCCAGCTTATAGCTGAAGGCATGTAAACAACCCAAAACATAGCCAGAAGGGATCTGAGTATAGCTAGGGGTGTTGGGACTGCACAGCCTGCGGCACCCCACTGCACGCTGGGGCAAAGGTAGAGGTGCTGTGGCGCTTGAGGCGCCCTTGTCTACGTACTGTGCAGAGGCACTTGCATTTTAAGTGCCTTTGTATGTATTTTTGGGCGTTCATAGAATCCACAAGATGCACACAAGAGAGACTACAGCAGCCACCAAGCAGCATCAAGGCATTTTCCTGCTGTAAAGGCACACAGCGTGCGAGCAGCCCCCAATGTGCATGGCAGTGTGTCTTAGCGTACCGAGGTAATGCGAGGTAATCGAGTTAGTAGCTTTGCTTGATTCATTCGGATGCGACTCAACTGGCGGTCCACAGGGACTGGGTGTGAATTGGGCTCAAGGTCGGAACTGTAACCGACTGTTTGCTGCAGCGTGGGAAGGCAGCAGTTTGTAACTAAGTTAGCTCAAGCCTCTGCTTTGTGCAGCAGGACCTGGCACTGACGGTGTAGCACTGCCAAAGTGTGGGGGGGGGGGGGGGGAGGGCAGGCCGCTATGCAGGGCCGGCTGGTTCGGCCGCCAAGCCAGGGGCACGATTTCGCCCCACCGGGCACACACGGCAAAGGGGGTTACTGGTTGCTTTTTGGCAGCATGGGAACATCTCAAGGGCTGTGAAAAGTAAAGAGGTATTGTTCGTGCATGCCCCATCTCAGGTTTGGTGCCCGCTGGACCAAATTCACCAACAGAGCATCACTACAACGACAAGGAAATGACGGCAATAATCAGGCAATAATGCCTTGAGCAAACTTTTCATCTGAGTTGGGGACCTCTCGGTTGGAAATCTCGCATTTACCGTTTGAAACGATACAACCAACTTTCCGCGGGAGCGTCCCGAGCTTCAAATCCCTTTGTTTTCAGGCTGTTCAAAGCCCATTCCAAGCCTCAGGGAGCGAAACCCTCCGATTGGCCCCCATCCTCGGTTCTGCTTGATCTTGCGCAAAGGAGAAACGAGCGGGGAGGGTATGGCTGGCAGCCATGCCCAGAGAGGACGACGCCCAGCAGTGGACTTGGTTCTCTGTTATGTCCCTCGTTCCCCTGTGGCGCCGTTTGCGCTCTCAGATTGAATACCCTCCCCCCAGACGGCTATGCACGCGAAAACCAGTCATTCCCCTGCAGGCGTCATTTTGGCCCGGCGCCCTTCGCAAACTTCCTAATTTCATGAAAAAAGGTTTTTGGTGTGTGTCGTGCGCGCAATTCAACCTGCAAGCGCCCGCGCGCCCCCCCCCCCCTCCCGGGGATGCCGGACGCGCAAAATGCCGAAACCCGGCATTTTTGATGGAAATCCAGTTTTAAAAATGTTTGAATCGTTGCAGCATTGGTACTGTAGCATGTTGTTGCCAACTTTGACGGACTTCCCCAGCTTACCTGCAGCAACTTCTCGTATAAAGTCCATTTACCTGATTTCAAGGTGATTGCGGAAATGTGATGCTGATAACCATTGCCCTTTGAAGCGCAAAGCTTCTGGCCAGGCCTGAAATGAACAGCACGCAATTCCACCACCGCCCGGGGTAGAAGAAGAAGAAGAAGATTTGACACACTTGGGTGACTTGAGGGGGAGATATGTCGACCGCGCAGCTTTCCAGCCGCCGCCGCTCCCTCCCCACCTGTGGCTATGTTAACTCATCCCGGGTCGGGCTGGGGCTGGCCGCTTTGGTCGTAAAGCTTCCGTCTGGGGCGTCGTAATCACGTTTCTGGGGCGGGCTCGCCCCGAAAACCACTGCTTGCCCAGGCTGGCGCCACTGGCCGCCGCTGGCACCGCCGCCGCCACTGGCGCCACTGGCGCCGCGCCAGGCAGGATGAAAGGTCTGCTGCCTTCGGTCTGTCGCCGCAAGTTGCTGGTGCTGCAGTTTATGTTTAAAAAGGAGGGTCGACACAAGTTGCAGCAGGTTAGCCGATTCGGTGCGCACGGGCGTGCCCGCTGCCAAGCCCCGGCTGGGCGTGGGTTACACTTCCTCTAACAGTTGCATCAGTGAGACAAGGAGAATCCTTGAAGCTCAGGAAGTCACAGGGCGGGTGCCACGCCAGCACATTCCCGGTGCGCGCGTGCGTGCGTGCGTGCGTGCGTGTGTGCCGTACAGTGAGCGCGGGGGAAAGGCCCACTGTAGGGCGGGACGTGTTTGAGGGTGAGGCAGCGGGCGGTGAGGATGGGATGAACCTAGGGGGAGATGGCGAGGCCCTTTGCGACTGCGGCTCGTGCGTGGCAAGCAGTGAAGTGCAACCGGCAAGGTGCAAAGCACACCGCTGCCTTGGAACCCGGATACCTGTAGCAGGGTGGGTGCGCGTTCAGCTGGGCCGATCAGTACTCGGATGGTAACGTAGAAGGACGTGAATGAATAGCACGGAGCCTCAGCGCTTACGGACGTCACCTACGGATGCGGGCGTTAAAGGGGCAAAGCAGGGGGAGAGAAGCAGTACAATAGCAATACAGCAGCAGGCATGCAGCAGCGGTGGTGGAACCCTCGAAGAATCTTTGCTATGCTGTGCCTGAGCATTGTTTTAGATTGAAACAGTTTGGCTCGGCGTAGCCGAGCCAAATTATATTGAATGGAAGTAGAAGCGAATGGACAGCCCGGGCAGTTTGTGCCCCCAGGCAAGGCAGGCACGTGTTTGTTGCCTGCCCTTGATCTGTGGTAAATATGGCAAGGCATCCAACGAACGAACGCATATATAGGGGGAGAGCTGCGAGGAGAAAAAGGCAATCAGCAACAAAGCAGGGCAGCAAAACTACGCCTGTTATTGAAGGCAAAGGGTAGCCTACGCCTGGAGGACATGGTGTAAGTGCCGAACTTGTTTGCCTATTGGAATAGTCCGCCTTCGCCGTAGCGCAGGAGAGACCGCAGGTCGTCGTGGCAAGCAGGGCTAGCACACAAGCCGGTGCACTGCCGCTACACACATCTCACAGGCCAGGTGCAACGCCATTCCCAATAAAACACAATGACCCTACCCCCCACCAGGCCACGCCAACAAGAACGGCGGGGGTGGGACTGAGGGGCACCCTACAGCACTACCGGGCGAATCTGGGGCCCAAATAGCGCAGGAGACGAAGTGTGCACCGTACAATGAGCGCGGGGGGAAAGGCCCACTGTAGCCGAGCCAAACTGCATTGAATGGAAATAGAAGCGAAGTGTGTTACTGTTCCAGGCTTGCACAGGGCACCCAACTTAAATTAGCAGACCCTAATAAAATACATTTTCGAGCCTTGAAGCGAGGGCTAAGGCGCCGTTGCCGGCGAGCGGGATTGCCAAGCACCCATGGGGGGAGTCAACTCGGCGCTATACCGTGCCTTATGGGAGTGCATAGTGTCCCTTTTGCAACGACAGATGCGCGGGGAACAGCGCTTGTGCGCTGGGTGGGCCAGGAGGCGGTCGCAACAGCGGCGAGGGCGGCGACTGCAGGTGCGGTGTAGTTGCGCGCCGCAAGGGCTCCTGGAAGGCTTTTGCAATCATTAGATGGTCAATTATGGTAGCGAGAGGCAGCTCGCCACTGCATCCTGCCCCTTGGCAGCTCGAACCGCGGTGCGTGTTTCGATTAGCAGTGGTGCGACTGTGGAGGTGGCTTAAACCTCTATGGGCACCTGCAAGTCCCTGGCTTCTGGATGTAAAGCGCCAGACGAATACATGGCATGAGGCGCAGCTAAATGAATGGGACCCTTCCTAGCTCCCCTAAAACTTACAAAGGCTGAATTGGCTGAAGTAAGAAAGTTGGATTTCTATTTCTTGACTTCGACAAGAGAGAACATCAGTGTAAACAATAATCTTGGTAAATGTGCCCTGGACACCCTGAGCCCGCCGGAGGCGGCCATGTTGTGGCGATGCCGGGGGCACACAAAACACCAGCTGGCCCCAAGAGCCCACACGTGAGGAGGCAACATACAACTGCCCATGTGTGAAAACAGGGTTGGGTAGGAACACGCCAGCCATGCTCATGGTCTGCCCCTGAGCCTTGTTGATGCTCATGGCAAAGGCTGGGCGCACGGGGAACTGGCGCCGCTGCAAGTCAAACGGGAAGTCCTGGTCGGAGGGCGCCATGGTGAAACGTGGGATGAAGACGCTGGTGCCCGCCCAAGTGCCACTGGCAATCTTCGCCACAATGACACGGGCTGTGAGCCGCTCCACCACCAGCCGTGTGCCGTTGGCCAAGCCAGCAGCAGCGTTGATGTTGCGGAGCAGCATGATGGGTGCGCCAGGCTTCAGCCGCAACCCATGCAGGGGCAGCCGGGAGCGAGTGAGGCTGTGCGGGAATTCAGCGGGGTAGAGGGCTGCCTCCTTTGGGTTCTTGAGGCTGTCAACACATGTGGTAAACATGCTCCTGCAGAGGCATGGGGGGCAAGTGGGATTGGCAAGTGTTGCGGACATGCATGGCAAGGTGGCAAGATGGGTCCAATGCAATGGTACATGTGGCCATGCATGGTGACACTGCGCAAGCCTTGCAAGTCACTGTCGTTAGTTAGAGTGTTGCTGGCCAGCTGAAAGGCGCAGTTGTAGGGGCGGATGGCGCGGCGGAAGGCCTTGGCTGGCTCACTTTGGCTGGTCAGCAAGTCCAGCAGCGGCTGTGGCGGGTCTTGGAAAGCTGGCAGCGAAACCTGGCCGCTGATGCAGCACGCACTAAACCGCGGGCTGCTTTGGGGGAAACCAAACCTGGCGCTCAGCATTATGCTCGTGGGTTGCCGCCCAGGCAGTGGCGGTGAGCCCGGCCGCCGTAACACCCCTGCTGGTATCAGGGTGTAGATTTGTTTGCAGCTAGGTGCGCTCATTCGGTGCAACATGACTGTAACAGCCCTCGGGGAGCCATACAGCGAGTGACAGCAGTGTCCTTAAATACTTCCAGCGATGGGCCCCGCAGCAGGTCTGCCACGTTTGGTGCAGTCCCCAAGTCGTGCCACATCCGCCGCAGGGCAGTGTTGGCAGAAACAGCAACACCTAAAGCTGCAGTAACAGTGCAAAGGGTTTGCGCAGTAGTAGCGGCAGAGGTAGGCAACTTGCGTCTGCAACACCGCATATATATATAGCAGTGTTTGCTCTTAAAAGGGAGTGAAACAAAAAGAACCCGCCCGCCCTCCGCACGCACGGGCCCCGCCACCCCGTCCAGTGGTGTCGCAACCTAGGTACGGCCCTGTTTCCGCACCAAAGACGTACCTAAGATGTGGCCGGAAAATGGCTTGGCCGTACCCACCCTTCCTCGATACTTCCTAGCCTCCTCCTGAACCCGAGTCTTCTGACAAGGATGAGGGTGTTTTGCTACAATTCGATCCAGTTGCTGACTTTGATGAGGCAGCTGAGGCTGCTGCTGTTGCCGCCGTGGAAGCCAAGGAGGCAGCAGCGGCCAGTGCTGATGATGCTGCGGCCAATTCTGACGATTTTTTAGATATGTCAGCTGCAGCCTACTGAAGAGGAGCGTCAGCAGTGCCAGTCTATTGTGCAGCTGGCCCTCAATGGCGCGGCTGCAGCAGAGGAGGAGCCGCAGCAACCAAGAGCGCAAGTGCAGGATCCCTCAGCCGGCACAACCCAGGTGTAATCACTGTTCTATGTTCCTTCTGTGGCAGACCCTTCCACTTATTCAATTCTGACTCATTGTCACGGCCTTTTATTGTAAATGAATCAAGTAGATTAGTGGTGTTGGTGACGAACATGCAGACGACAGCACACCAGCGGATGAGCGTGCTATGCCACCCAGGCAAGGCCATGATATCCGAGCTGCAGAGCCTGTCTGATCACAATTTCTATGCAGTTTCAGGTGAGTTTTATGTGTAATTATGCTTGGAAATCGCCAGCTTCCGGGGGCGAAGCCCCCGGACCCCCAGCAAGGGGGGGAACCCCTTGCAACCCCCAAGCGGGGGGGAAACCCCCCCGCACACCCCCCCCGGTGCTGCCTGACGGCAGCACTGGGCCGTACCTGCCCGCAGACTCACTTGCGACAACACTGGCCCCGTCCAAGGCGACCGAGGCAACAACAAGGCACCGTCTTTACGCCCCCCGGCCACGACGGACGCGCGGAGCACCAGAGCGCCTATGGGAACGGTATGCCCTGTCCCACCACACCACGCGCGGATACCCCCCGCGAAAAATATCGGCAGTAACTTGACAACTGCTAGAACTCGCCGCGCGCGCCGAGTTACGAGGAGAGCACGACAAATGGAAAGCGACGGAGGCGGAAACAAGAAAAAACGTTTTGCGCCACATACAGCACGCGAAACAAAATCCGCCAGCCCTCGGCGCGCACGAGCCCCGCCGCCGCGGCAACCCGCGCGTGCGACGCGAAACGAACCTCTCCGTCGCCGGCGGGCGGCGGCGGACGCGGGGAGGCGCGGAGCGAGCGGCCAGCCGCGAAAGAAAGTTCGCCCCCCCCCCGGGGCGACGATGGCTGTGGCATTGGTGCGGCGGGGGCAGCTGGGGTGGCAAGGCTGAACCTGCCCTTTTCGTTCGAGGCGCACTGCACACGTTGATTTGGTATTACCGCATCATGCGAAGCCGCAACAAACGCGCCGAGGGCCCCAGCTGTGGAAAAGCCATGAGCGCAACCCCCGTTGAAAGGGCCCGAGGGCTCACGATGATCGCTTATGAACCTTCTAAGCACGATTGAACCTATTGTAACGATTGCCCTCCCCCCTCTGGCAGCGTTTTTTGTTAATAGAAAGTGAAACGAGAAGTGACGCGGGACCTCTAGTATTTCTTTTCTGTGACGCGCCCCAGACTCATGTCACTGTGGTCAAAGGACGACTCAAGGCTGTTTTCAAACCCGTAATCAACGCGCTGCCGTAAGGACTGCCCTCTTGCTGGCCACGTGCTAGAGAGGGATCAAGCAGAATGGACCCCTAAGGGCGGAAGGCTATTTTGGCTGGAAACTGCACGCGCATCACTTCTAATCGCATCTCTAGACTCTCCAAGATGTGTTCTATTCGATTTAAAGGCCAGGGGCCGGCCCCGCTCTACCTCACCGACCCTCATTCAGGCAGTCGGCAGGCTCCGCAGGAAAGGCTGTACCGCGCGCATTTGCTTCCTGAATGCTTCTACAAGGTGTGACATGGAGGCAGATATGAGCTGCGTCCCTCCATTGCAAGAGGGGTGTCAAGGAGAATACACCCCTTCAGGCGTACCCCCTTGGGAGACGCCCCAATCCCCCTGTGTACACGCGCACAGAGTCGTTGCAAAACCGAAAAAGTTTGGGACGGGGTTTGTGCACAGCACTGGGCGTGCTGCGGGCCAACCGTAGTCAACGCGGCCATTTTGTGGGTGGCTTTTGGGCCTTCTGCCGGCCTGGAACGATTCATTGGGACCCTTGTATCTGAAATATAACGGCACATGTGGAAGCGTTGCAAGATTTAGCCGGCAAAAACCTTCCGCTGCCAGAAGCAACCCGCGGAGCGACTGCACATTCAGTATGCCGCGAAGTAGCTGCTGGGACCCCGCTGAACCCTCAAACAGTTATTATACACCGTAAGGTACACTATTAAAACAAAAACGGTTCCCGGCAGTCGCCTGTTAGGGCCTCACAGTGAGCTCGCGGCAGGGTCGTGCTGGGTGCTATGCAAAAATTGCGTGCCGAACAGAAAGCGGCAGCACGGTGCAATGCAGAGCGGTTACTTCCCTTAACCGGCCGTTAACACTCGTGTGGTTCTGCGCGCAGTGTTAGGACGGGTTACGTTACACAGGCGTTCTCATCAACAGGCAGGAATGAACGGGACAATGGGGGATTAGGTAAAGGAGGGATGGATCCAGAGCAGGCGCAAGCAGGGGATAAATAGCACAGGCAGAGGCAATCGGCGGGAGATAAGCTGGCAGCTGCATGGCAGGAGGTGTCTGATAACAGCATATTGTAGGTAAAGGGTGTAGGAAGGTATAGGAACAGTCAGGAAGCAAAGCGCTTCAGTTTCCAGCTCAGGAGAGCCCTCCGACCTAAAGGGGTGTATTCTCCTTGACGCCTCTCTGCACCCCTGTTTGGAGGCTGCAGCAAGCAGCAAGAACTGGAGGAATGGCGTCAGCCTGGCCGCCAATTTCCACCTCGCTGCCGCCGTGCCGACGTGGGCCTGGTGACAGTAGCACCGCTCTTCTTCTGCCACCTGTCGTCCCTCTCTGCCATTCCCCCACACCCACACACAACAGCCTTATGTTTCAAGACAATGGCGAAGACCAGGGGGGCTGTTGATCATCATGATTGGTTGATTCATGCTCTTTCTTGCTGACCGGCTGCGGGTCAGCCCATGACCACATCTACCACCCCCTCACAAAGGCCTTTACTATCCACTCTGACACTTCCCTGTACTCCCCGACATGTGGTATGATCATCTGGGGCCCCTGTACTCCCCGACATGTGGTATGATCAACTGGGGCAACCCAAAGTTGAAAACCAGGCTGAAAACGCTGTTTCCTGAGCGTTGTTATGTTTTTCATCTCCCCTCCTCTTTTGACCAAAAATGAGAGGGGGGGCGCCGCCAAAACAAAAAGTCCCGACGGGCTGGCCTAACAGGGCACCAACCCTACTTGTTACAAGCAGCAAAGGTTGGCGAGAGAGTAGCCCACAAAGGGGGCCACCTTAAGTCCAAGCATTTGAAGCAAAGGCACCAACAGTGGGACTTCTTTCCCCTTTCAGAAACCCCCAATCAGACATATGTGCCATGTTGGCATCAGCCGTCCAAGATCCAATACTGTGGACGACCTACACTGACATGGGCTGTGAAGGTGGTGTGGCAGTGCAGTTCCCAGATCCACATGCTGCATGCTGGTGATACTAAACTCGCGACTGGCGCAGCTCCTTGCAGGGCTCGCAACTTTTGCCATTGCTACTGGAGTGGCACATTGCCATTGGGGTGCCTGTATTGATGCTCACTGTGCCAATGTTTCCAACATACGCTACTCGAATTTAAAGGCCAAACTTGGCTTCCAGCTTGGGCAGCCAGGCGACAAAGACTAGAGTGAGTGCAGCATGGGGAGCAATGCGCACACAGTACGTGGGAAAACCAGCATAGAACTCCAGAGGGCCCTTGTTGCGTAGCGTCTTCACCACGCAGTTCATGGAGCTCTGCACACCAACGAAAATGGGCAAGAGTATGTGCGGTGAACATGATGAGAACAAGACCTGGGGATGGCCTGGTGCGAGCGACCTGTACAAGGCAGTGACAAAGCGTCAATGGGCTGACTTGGTGGGTGGTACTGTAGGGACTTTACAGGATGCAGCGGTTGAGGGCTGCAAGAGGCCTTACAGCCTGACAGCCGCTTTTGCGGTTCGCCAGGCCGCGCACCTTAAAGGGCAGCTCGCCGGTGACGGGGTCGGGCTTCATTTTCTGCATTTGGGTCTTCACATAATCAAAGGGCAGCGAGCACGCGGCTGCGAAAAAACCCGCAATGGTGGCGCCGCCTATCACCACGGAAGTGTCGCCAAAGCCCATCTCCTCTAAAATCTCCTTGGCCTGCAGTGCAGCACAGCATTGGAATATTGGATGCAGCCATTACAGTACGCGAGGTATACTGGACGGTGGTCAAGTAAGTGATGTGGCAAAAGGTGTGGTACTTTGAGAGGTGGCACAGACATTCTGTTGGGTCTATTTGCACTCGCAAGATCTAGCGAACAACATATGCAGACACTTAATGCCAGACTTGTCACAGCCCTCCCAAAGCTGGCGCGAGCAATGAAAGCAGCTCAGCCGGCGCCAGGAGGAGAGAGCCTGCAGAGTGGCGTGGGCCTATGGCCGCCATGACAAGAGCGAAAAATCCAAATTTTTCCTTGCTGGCTTGGAGGCCGCCGTAGGCGCAGGCGGCAGGCTGCTGCTGCCATGCGCACAATGACGCGCTGACTGAAGGCGGAATGCGCACCGACTGGGCAGAAAAGGGGCCGCCCTGCCTGGCCTGAGACTCCAGGCAGGCCGTGATGGAGGCCTGGGCCACATGATGGACCACAAGCGGTGTGTTAATTTGAGGGCTTAAGAGTGATGGGAACCAGGGCATGTAAGGCCAGACGTCTGGACTTTTTGTTTTGGCGGCACAGAAAATAAAAA
>JAAMXP010000942.1:3210-30537 GCA_019693395.1 Ettlia oleoabundans
CATAGTTGGGCTTTGGTTGAGGACTGGGCTCTTGTGTCGAGTCCTTGTAGTGGCAGAGCATGGCCTGGAGACTTGGAATACAATTGGGCAACTTACCCAGAACTTTGCTGCCTGCCGCTTGCTGCAACAACCTAATGCAGCCGGGTGCTGCGTGAGCTGTTCAGCGCCGCTCAGCAGGCCCCTTCCTCACCGACAGTGCAGCCCGCGCCGCTTCAGCCAGCAGCGCCACCACATGCACCACAGCAGGCACAACAAGAGGTGGTGGCGCCGCCTGCCGAGCGGGTTATACCACAGGTCTGGTACACCGTTGTAGTGTGCACCAGCGGACAGGAGGGGGCAGGGCTGGCCGCCCACGAAGCTGCAGCGGTGTTCCTGATGCTGCACGGCAACCGGGCCAGCAGCGCGCGTGTGAAGCTGCCCTCGCAGCCCGGGGACTTTGAGCGGGCGCAGGAGGATGTTTTCAGGCACGCCCGCGGTGAAAGTACCTGCTGTTGCATCCCCCTTGCTTTCCAGCACACAAGTCGCCTGCCAAGGACGCCGAGGTGGCAGTCACTCTGCTAGGGGTTGCTGTCGACAGCAATGCATTGCACTGCATTTTGTTCTTCTAGTTAAGTATCTAGTCTTGTGAGGGTGTGAATCTGGCCCTCAGCTGTGGACTGCCCTACATGGTGCAGGGTGCAGCTTCCAAGTGTGGGCAACCTGGAGAAGCTGACGATTTGGCTGAGCAACGGCAGCGAGCAGGCTGCCTGGCTGCTGGAGCTGGTGAAGGTGACAGATGACAACACAGGTGCGTGCGCCCAGGGCAGAACAGAAGCACATGGCAGGCAAAGTTTCCATTGGTTGATAGTAGTATCCCAGGCCGTTTGTGTTCTGGGCTTTTTTTGGAACCTTTTCCACTATGGAGAACCGCATCATCTCCTTGCAATGCCTCTGTCTGCCTCAGAAGGGTCTCTATTGCATTTTTCTTTGCAGGAGAGACTGTGTACTTCCCTTGCTCCGCTTGGCTGGGCAAGGCCAAGGGCGCCGCTGAACGCAGCCTCCTGGGCAGCAGGACCAACCCTCGTGAAGCACACAGGGAAGTGGCCCGCCTCAGGCAGCAGCTGGAGGCGGCCACTATGCAGCTGTCGGGGGCTCAGGCTGAGCTGGCGGAAGCCAAGGCAGCTGCCAGCGGGGCGCAGCAGGCAACTCATGGGCATGAAGCTGAGGTGGAAGTGAAGCTGGCCATGCAGCAAGCGGAGATGCAGCAGTTGCAGAAGCAGCTGGTTGAGGCGCAGCAGCGCGTGTCAGCGGCAGAGGCGCGGGCGCAGCAGCTGCAGGGAGAGCTGCAGCAGGCAGCAGCAAAGGCGCAGAGCATCCAGAAGGAGCAGCAGGCTGGGCGTGAGCGTGCAGATGCTGAGTCAGCCAGGGCTGCTAACCTGGCGGCACAGCTGAAGGCACTGCATGATGAGCTGGCAGCGGCACAAGAGGCGGCGGTTGTGGCGGCTGCACGTGCGCGCAAGTATGAGGGTGAGGCGCGACGCGGGGAGGAGGAGTTGGAGGAGCTCCGCAGTCAGAGCGAGCGGTACAGGCGGGACAACAGCACTAGGTGGGTGAGCGGGGCGTCACAGCGTCATTGGGACTGCATCATGATGTTCAACACAGTTTATATTTACAGTCTGGCACGATCCTTGTGGCAGTGCCTTATTGTTCATTGTGATAACAAGTTGAGGGAGGGTCTGTGCACAGTCACCCGCTGCACGCCATCTGTGTGCAGGGCAGCTGATACGGAGGGTCAGTTGCAGCGCCTGCGAGCTGAGGTGGCGGCTAAGGCGGCTGAAGTGCAGGAGGCACGTGTCGCGGAGCAGGAGGCGGCGGAGGAGTGCGACAGGCTGAGCCGCGTCCTGGCTGTGGAGCGCCTGAGGGCTAAGGTGAGGGTGATTGACTCATGGTACTAGCTGCCTTCATGTTGGGCTGATGGGTTCAGCCTTGTGATGTCTCTGATCTTCCTTGTCATTCGTGATGTTATGTGCGTGATACACTTGTGTACCGGAATAAGGCTCTTCACTGCCCACTGGGTCTGGCGTGCAGGAGCAGCTGGAGGACCTGCGGGAGCAGATGCGGGACGAGGTGGAGCGGGCAGCACAGCAGGCAGACAAAGTGGAGAAGGCTGCTGTGGTGCCGCCCCCAATCCCGGCCACCGTCAAGCTTCTTTCCACTTACCGGGTGACCCTACCTACGTGCCCTGGCTAAATGCATCATTTCTTTGCTGACCTCCAAACCCCAGTCTCAACCAAGCTGCACAATACCTGCCTTGCTGAGGGAGCCACCCGCCCCACCGTCAACAGTTCGCATCTGCTTGCTTGGCTGCCTGGTTGATCCTTGCCCTGCAGGTGTGCATCCGCACCAGCACCGAGCCATCGAATGCAGGCACCCGCCACCCCGTGTGCCTGGAGCTACTGGGCAGTGATGGAAGCAGCGGCACAATCCCTCTGCGTCGTGGCGCCGCCAGCAGCTGCTTTCGTGTAGGCGCTGCCGATGTGTTTCAGCTGGAGGCGCCCGCTGTGGGGGATCTGCAGCAGCTCAACATTTGGCTGGATGTGGAGAGAGCAGGTACGCCCCGCCAGGTTCCGCTAGCTTTTAAGCAGACTCTCACACGGTCTGCGCTGCACATCGTATCTGCTCAGCTTCAGGTGGGCATTTTAGCAAGGTGGGATGACAGCGGTGTTTTGATTTGGTCCTGCGTTCGGGTGCCTTCATGCAGGTGATGCCGGCGCCTCGGCTGATGCCGCTTGGCATCTTGACACAGTGGAGGTGGTTTGCGAGGGTCGCCCCCCCTCCTGCTTTGTGTGTCGCAAGTGGCTGAATGCTGGCAACAGCCACCGTGCCGAGCTGGCAGCCAGCTCTAGGGACCCACGGCAGGAGGAGGCTGAGTACAAGGTGGGTGGGTGGCTCAGGCTGGTACATGCCTCATTGTCACGTGACACGAAATCTGTGAAATTTAAGCAAACTAATGCAATTTTCATTCGATTGATGCTGCTATTGGTGAACTGCGGGGGTTGTTTTGCCTCCTGCTGACCACTCTTTTTGTCATTCCCTGGCGCAGGTGATTGTGCACACGTCGAGCCTTGCTGGGTGCGGAACCAGCGGCAACGTGTTTGTGGACTTGAAGGGCGAGCGGGCACCCAGTGGCGTGCTGACGTTGAGGAACAAGGGGGGCAGCTTCCGGCCAGGCCAGGTGGGAAGCTCAGGGCGACAACTGTGGCGGGTTTGCACGATTTTATCTGGCATCCTGCGACAACTGCAGCCACGTGGGAGGTGGTTACTTGCTATATGTTCCCAGGAACTCCACAGTTGATGATGTGGTGTGGTGTCTGCGGTGTGCACTTGCTGGCACCTTTTGCCCGTTTACTAATTCTGCTGTCACTGCACACCACAGGCGGACGAGTTCACCTTCCGCCTGCCCAGCCTAGGCGCACTGTGCGAGTTGCGCGTGGGGCACGATGGGCGGCGGGAGTGGCACCTTGATAAGGTGGAGGTTGTGGAAGCAGGTACCACCTATTTCTTCCCATGCGAGCAGTGGGTGAAGAGCAGCGGCCCCGGCGGGTCCATGTCCCGCTCCCTGCAACTCAGAGGCTACACCATAGACCCCCGCAGCCTGCCGGTTCAGTATAAGGTTGAAATGGCGGTGGAGGAGACCAGCGGGCGCCTGGGATCAGACAGCCTGCGCCTCACGCTGTGCGGCAGCCGTGGCGAGAGCGGGGCGCAGCGTCTGGATGCCTCCCGTGCCACGCCCGGCAGGCTGCTGGCAGCCATGTTTGAGGGCGCAAACGTGGGGCAGATGGAGCGGCTGCGCATCGGGGTGGCGCTAGGGCTGGGAGGTGAGTGAGTGCGGGGGGCACCATGCATGGACGACACAGTGGACAGCGGCGATTGTTGGCCTTATGCTGCTGCAAAATACAGGTCTACATTGAACAGCCCTGTCGTGATGCTAACTTGAACACTCAATCGTTCAGCACAACTCAACAGAAGGGTTCCTTCACTGACGAATGCTCAAGTTTTTTGCATCCCTCCCTTGCTGCCCCTTCCCGCAGGCCAGCAGTGCGGGCTGCGAGCCTCCAGCATCGTGGTTACCAACATGCCCAGTGGGGAAATCTCCACCTTCCACTGCTCAGAGTGGCTGCGCAGCGCAGATCCGTACGACTTTGAAGTGGACGCAGCGGAGGAGCAGGTGGGGCGGCGGGGCGGTGTGGTGTGTGTGAACACTGTCGATTTCTCTTTCTTGTGCTTATGTACAGCAGAGCAGGTGTGTGTGTCTAGGCTCACTGTGCATGGGACAGGATTTTCCCGTCTCCACCATCAGCAGTGTCGAAAGCTTGCTTTGCTGTCCGTTTGTAATGGGTGCTGCAGGATGAGCCACCTTGCAGCTACCGGCTGGAGGTGCAGACTTCGGATGTGCGGCGTGCAGGCACAGCAGGCAATGTGTACGTCACGATACTCGGCGACGCCTGCGCAATCGGTGAGAGCTGCGGTGGTTTGATACCAGCAGTTGGGTGCTAACAGCACCAACACCGCTTCCGGCAGATGGCATCACGCAGCAGCATGCACGGGGACAGGGTGCTTTTTGGCCGACTGCAGCGAGGTCATGGTATTGTGAGGGTGGATCATCACTGCCGCCGACAATGCTTTGCTGTGTTGTGCACTGTGCTGCTTGCAATGTGGCGTGCAGGTCCCTACCAGCTGACCAACATGGAAGCGGAGCACTTCCAGCGGGGGCAGCTGGATGTGTTTGAGATTGAAGGGGCGCCCGACTGCGGACAGCTGCGCCAGATTGAGGTGTGGGAGGGCTTGGCCGTGCATATTTTAAAGGGCTCCTGCACTGCTATTTGAGCTGATATGAACCAACAACTCAGAAGCGCGTGGCCTGCAAATACTGAAGAGTTTCAAACTGATCGGGGCTGGAGCAGTGCTGCATTGCTTGTGGAAAGTGTGTGCTGGCTTGCTCCCTGTCTCCATGAGTGCAGGTGCGGCATGATGGTCTGGGTCGCGGCAACGACTGGCATCTGTCCTGGGTCAAGGTGGCCAACACCACCACTGGCGCAGTGGCAATGTTCAAGTGCAAGCGCTGGGTGGATCGGCGGCGACGAGAGGACCCAGGCGCTGTGGGAGCAGCTGCTCCGCTGCCTGCTGACGCGGCGGCTGCAGCTGGCGGGCGGCTCACAGCCAAGGACCGGCTGCTGCTGGATGGCACCACCAAGGCTGCGGCAGCTGCACTGCATGCGCCAGTTGTGCAGGATGTGCACATGGCGGTAGACATGAGGCGCGGGGCCATGGATTGGACGCAGGAGGGCTCGGCGACAGTAGAGGAGCAGGCAGGAAGCCTCTTGAGTGGGCCTGAGGCATTGCCTGGCTACCGGGTGGTTTTCCACACATCTCGCATCTGCGGCAGCGGGACCAGGGCAAAGGTAATAGAAGGCGAAGGGAGGTGTGGAATGTTGCGGCTTGGAATCACGTCACATCGGCAGTCCCTGCCATTGCCGCTGTTGCTGGTACCTGTTCTGGCCCCGGTCCCTCCATGCCAGTCTAATATCCGTCCCAACCCCTGTTTTCTGTCCCAGTTTATCAGGCCCCCCCACTCCCCTGCTCCCTGCAGGTCCACTTTGAGCTGACAGGCAGCGGCGGCAGCAGTGGCGTGCTGCACCCGGTGGGGACCTCCAAATCATTTGGAGCGGGGCGGGTGGACATCTTTGACTATCCACAGCTGGGGGGACTGGGGGAGCTGCAGTCAGCTCGTGTGGGCACAGACGGCTCAGGCTTCTTCCCCGCCTGGCACCTGCAGCTGCTGGTGGTCACACACCTGCCCACGGGCCGCGTGTGGCAGTTCAGGTAAGCACACACCTGGCTGACACTGGCAATGGGCGGTGCATTGGTCGGGACAGTGGTCCAGCTAAGTTCAAGTGTGTGGCCCACTACCTTCACACCGCGCCATCATCACAAGGTGTGGGTTGTCAGGAGGGCTGGTCTATCTATGCTCAGCGTATTTGGGTGGCACCTTACCAACCTGCCGCTGGCTGACTGCTGGCACTCCCGTCTGCAAAATGTCATGCAGCTGTTTCAACTGGGTGGACAAGAAATGCAACTACACGCGGTGGCTGACATTGGACAGCATTCAGCAGGGCACCCACAGCCACAGTGGGGGCTCAAGCGGCGGATTCGGCACCAATCTGGGGACAATGTGGAACTCCGGGCAGAAGCCTGCGGCGCTCGTCACCGCGACGTCTGCCGGCGGATTCAGCACCCAGGGACTCTACCCACCCGCAGCCCACCGTAACAGTGCCGCCACAACCGCACACTACACTCCTTTAGGCAACAGCCCAATTCGCTACAAAGTGCAACAACAGCAGCAGCAGATGCTGTCAGGCAGCCCGACAGGCAGCGCAAGCCGACTGCAGGTGCAGCAACGGCAGCAGCAGTGGGGCGGCGGCGGCCTAGCGTTGCCGCATGGCATGATGACCATGATGCGCAGCGGGAGCTTGCCAGGATTGCCGCGGATTGGCGCCAGGCGGCCAGGCAGCGGGCGATAGTCGAATGGGTGGGATTTCACGTCACAGGACTGACCGCATAAAACTGAATCGGCCAACACTCTGACCTGACTTTATTGGATGTGCTGAGGGTTGTACTTGGGACATTGGCCGGGCCTATCTGTAAGCGCTGCGTAATGGCAGCACGAGCTGATGCCGCAACAAGCGCCCTCAGCTTTGAAGCAATGCATCGCATTTTTAGGCCAACTATTGCATTAAATGCATGGGAGGACGCCCAATTAAGTGTTGCGTGTCAGCAATCCATTTTCGGGCCAAGAAAAGAAACCACATTACCCAAACAAAATCACAATTTCATTGGAGCAGCGTGGCAAGATGGCATGGAAAAACAACACATTAACATTTGGGCATGCCTAAATACAAGCCGCATAACTTTCCAACGCAAGATCAGCAGCTGGCCATGAAGGAACCACGCATGCCCTCCCTGTTTTGCTCTGAACCTTCTGAGAAGACCGCCCTGAGCGAGTTGCTTCCTGGGAAAACCATCCCCCTCTTTGTTGCTCAGAAGGTGACGTCAAAATTACGTTTGAGCAGGGAGCGCATGGAGCGACGGGGGCGCACCGCCTCAAGTGTGAAGTCATCGGGCTCCACCCCCGCAGCCAGCATGCGAGCCATGATCTCGCTGGCACGCTCCTCGTCGTTGTGCTTGGTGCAGCACTCAAGCAGCGCATTGAAGGTGACTACATGGCATGGGGCATGGAATAAAACCAAAGGCAGCGAAAGGGAATCAGTTAGTGCACCAAGCAAGGACTGGCAACCTCCCTGCTGGGTGCAATGCACCGCGTCCAGGGCTGCTGTTAACAGTGTTTTCTCGCCAGCAACAGCCTGTTTGCCTGTTCCCCCACGTACTTGTGCTGGGCTGAATGCCATGCTGGCGCTCCATCTGCTGCAGGATGGCGCTGATCTCGTTCCACTGCGGCCGATCGCTCGCTGTGCCATAGCCCCTCAGCATCACGGCAAACACCACCTCATCTGGGGCCAGCAGCCCCTCGAACAGTTCCTGGAACACAGAGCGGGCCATCTCCATTTTGCCGTTGCGGCAGCATGCATCCAGCAGTGCAGTGGCAGCCAGCGTGTCAGGCTGTATCCCCAGCTTCGCCATGTTGGCCAGCTCAGCCACAGCCTCCCGCGGCTTGCCCTGCCGCCCCAGCTGCTTGATGCGCCGCGTCGTCTCGGCGCGAACTTGCACCTCCGACTGCGGCGGTGGGCGGCAAAAAGTCAAGTGCAGTCCAGATCAGCACAGCACCCTTCAATACAGAACCAAGCGGCTTATATGGTATGTGGCAAGTTTGGGGCGTCAAATATGCATTAAAAACCGCTGCACCAGCAGTTTGGCGGACTCGCACCAGTGCCGCTTGCGAGGCTGCCGCCACCGCCAGTGCTGCGCGCTGCTGTCGCGGCTGCGGCAGCCTGGATGTAAAAGCGCTCTGAGATTGAAACCTCTTCACCGCTGCGGCATACTGCAGCGCGCTGTGCAGGCCCAAGGTCGCGCTAGCCATGTTTGCTACCGCAGGGAGGCTCGACTAGGCCAATAGCGCCTAACGGAAATAAGCATGCATCAGGGAAAGAGGGCGGCAGGGAAGGGAGGGGAGACTTGCCTGTCTGCCAGCGGATCCGAGCTGGCAGCCCAATGGGCTTGCGAAATGGTCGGCTTGACGGTCGGCTTTGGATTGTGGTTGGAAGTGCTGCGTGTTTGGCCGGTTCGACACCTTGCCCTGTCACATGCTAACACCGGCAAACAGGGGACCTGGACCATGGCGGGATTGACGCAGCGAAGCAAAGAACTGTTTCAAAAATATGGGAAGATAGCGCTGGGCGTACACCTGACGGTCTACGCAGGTTTCTTCGCTGGTGAGCATACACGTGGTCGAGCCTGTGTCTCCTGGTGCACAGGAACGCAGAAGTGGCAATAGGACCGGGCATGCACCAGCCGTCGTGTGGATTTGGGGTGGCTGGCTACCGCCAGCGCACCAAAAACACACGCCCCAAGCCTTTTCAGTTACTAGCGGCTCCTTGTTGCAGGCTGCTATTTGGCCATAGAAAACCACGTTGATGTGAAGGGGCCGTTGCAGAGAATTGGGCTTTTATCCAGTGAGTTTGCGCTGCTGTCTCGCCTTAAGCTGCCGTCCCTAGGTTGGCAGGTGGGCGACAAAGCAGTGCGGTGCCCCTGTGAAACTTGGCCTGTTCAAACAGTTGAACGCTGAACATCAAGCAAGTAGTGCACTCCATATTGCACCGTCCTTGTTGATGTGTATGGCTGCACCATGCTGCAGGCAAGGAGTATGATGAGACAGCGGAGGGTAGCAACGAAAAGGGCTGGCTGGACAAGGTGCTTAGTGGGGGCAGCTCCACGCTGGCACTAGCCTTCCTCTGCAACAAGGCGCTATTCCCCGTCCGCACACCCATTACGCTGGCTCTGACGCCTGCTGTAGCACGGTGAGCCTTGCGCGGGCAAAAGTGTACGTGCATCATTGTCTTGTGGTGCGGGGGCAGAAATGGAGATGCTGCACGGCAGGCTGTGCGCAAGTGGCTGAGTTCCTACAACTCTTGGTACTCTGAATCATTTGCCGCAGGATACTTCGTCATCGTGCTGCAAAATCTCCCTCCCCTTGAAATATGGGAATGGTCTCTCACATACACGCAGACCAGCCTCTAGCCAGTCCCTGTGCAGCTGTTGACGCCTCGGTAGCTGTAGCCTCTCAAGTGTTCCTGACTTGCATTGTTCCTGACGTTGATCTATCCACAAGTTGATTACCCATTTGTCTGTGTTTCATCATTCACCCAAATTTGCCCCTACATCGGGCTGTAAATTGGCACGCTGCAGTGCACGCACGTCGCGGCATCCGCGAAACAGGTGGCCCTGCTTGGCATGATGCCATGTTCCGTATCCTGGATGAATGATTGAAGTCTATGCTCGCTGTCAAGGGTGTCCGTTGTCAAGAAAGACCCTACAGCTAAAGCGGGCCGCCCTCTTTGGGCACAAAGCATTCCCATCCAAGGCGCTTCTGGCGTACAGTGGAATCGCCCAAGCATAGCAGCCCAATGTACAAACGCAAAGCAGAAGGCGACGTTTTAGGGGAGAAGGTGCGACGGCCATCAGAGCTGGGCTGTGCTGCCTTAGGCAATCCCACGGCCAATTAATAAGGCGTACGCAGTTTGGGACGTGATCTACTGACAGGAGCTCGCGCATGGGGGATGTATGGGCTCCAATCACCACCGCCCCCCCTGCCGCCCACCCTGTGCTGGGTCTGTCTGCTGTGTGCTTGGTGCAGCCCTCTAAGATGGCCAACGGCACCGATGGGACTCGGCATGCCACCTTTGCGCGCAACTTGGAAGCCCTGAACTCGCAGTTTGCGGCGTGGGTAGCTACATGGCTGTCGAGGATCACGGTGCAACCTCGTCAATGGCGCTCGCGTCTCCGTTCGTTGTTGAACGAGTCTTCCTTCTGTTGGGTGCCCCTTAGCTCAAGGCTATATCAATAACCAGTTGCTTCCGGATGCCTGCTCCAATTTACTGTCTCTTCTTTCGTGCAACCATGCAGCTGGGTGGCGGAGCAGAGCAGAGCCGCCCCCAAGGAGCTTTGGAGTGATGGCGTGCAAGACTACTTGAAGCACGCGCAGCAGCTGTTGGCTGACTTTAAGGATGTGCTGGAGGCAGAGAGCGGCAAGACAGAAGCTGCACCTGCAGCTAAGGCAGGAGGTGGGCTGTTCAATTTTGGGGCGCCTGCGGTTGCAGCTGCAGCTGGCACCAACAAGCCACCTCTGACGCCCGGCGGCCTGTTCGGCAGCAGCACTAGCGGCGCAGGTGCAGGGGATGGTGTAAGTAGCGCAGCCGCCGCACCCGCCTCAATTTTTGGCAGCCTACCCTCTACCGTGGGCGCCTTTGGCCTGGGCAGCAGCGCCCCCGCGTTTGGAGGCTTAGGCGGCAGCAACGCCGGCAGTGCAGCAAACAGCGGCGGCAGCGGGCTGTTCAATGTGCCCAGCACAGGCACGCTGGGCAGTAGCTTCAACACAGCGGCTGCAACCGCAGATGGTGATGAGGAAGATGAAGGGGAGGAGCAGCAGGACCAGGAACCCTCGGTAAGTAGGCTGATGCGGCTGAGGGTTTGGTGGGCGAGGCTGGCAGGCAAGAGTACTGTGCGTGTACCGAACATAGCTTAAGTTGGTGGTAGCTTGAGAGCTAACTGCAACCCCCCAGTGCTGCATTTTTTTTGCTTCATGCGCCCATGCCCACACTCCCTCCTCCCTTCCTCCTTGCCTGTGCCCGCCTCCCCCCATTTCTGCATGCCCTGCAGGTCCAGGTGGAGGCGGGTGATGGGGTGGAGATGTTGGCCAAGCAGCGTGTCAAGCTGATGAGCATGACAGAGCAGAAGAAATGGAAGGACAAGGGGCAGGGCACACTGACGCTGCGCCGCGCCAAAGGGGACGGTGCGGCTAGCAAGCGCCCCTACTTTGTCTTCACCACTGACTCGGGTACGCCTGTACGCTTGTGCTGCGCTGGTGAGATGTTGAGGGGCTGCCTCAGGAAAGGAGAACAGGTGTCGCATGCAGACGTGCGGGCATGCAGGCGTGGGAGCACGTCGCGACATGGCGAAATTGCCGGCTTTGGCAGCAGCATGCTGCTGCTGCCGCCCTTGGTTCCACATGTTTGCCGTAGATCTTTCCCAACTTTGCCAGGTTTACAGGCTGCCCCATCACCTCCCTGCCTCTGTCCCTCCTTTTGCTGCAGGCCGCATACTGATCAATGCGCCAGTCATATCAAACATGAAGCCCACCAGCAACCCCAAGTCCCCAGCCTCGCTCATCATGTTCCTGGTGTCCTCAGTGGACGGCAAGGAGGAGCGGTGCATGCACCTGTTCAGGTGGGGGCAATAGTGAGGGTGAGGGTGAGGGTGAGGGTGAGAGTAGGAGTGAGGGTCAGGGTGCGGGTTAAAGTATTTGGCAACCTGCCCCACTGGCAGCACATTGCATGCATCCCTGGCCAGCATTTAGCGGGGACAGGGATTAGGGGAATCCCTGAGTGGTTTGAAGCTGTGACACTGGAGGCTGATGCCTGTAAGCTGAACCTGTGACTGTGCTGTTTGATGCCAACTCAGCAGTTTTGTTGGCGACATTGCCGACGCAGCTAACAGCCAGACACCCCAACAGCTAGACAGCTTCACAACTGTACCGAGGCATGCTGTGGCTTGCAGGTGCGAGAATGCCGATGCCGCCAAGCAACTGCAGCAGATGATCGCTGAGGTCGCTTCAGAGTGAACGCCCACACGAGGCTGGCAGCGGTGGTGCAAGCTGGGCCCCGACGCCCCCCAGGCGGCCATGGCAAAGCTGCCCTTCGTCCCTCGCAGTACTTGGTGCGTGCTTGCTTGCCGCACGCGTTTCCCCCCCTAACATTGTTACGTGTTGTTTCTTGTTGTTGGTATCTTGGTGGTTCAATGCTGTAAGTCGTCCTATCAACCATTTAACTGGATGTGACAGGGAGCTCGTTGGAAACATTTCTGTTGGAGTCACGCAGGCCTAGACTACAAGTGGTGGATGCGTGCCTGTGTAAGGAGAATGTGCCTTGTGACCAATTGGGAAACCGGAACATGAGCCAACGGGTACTCGGAGGCACCCCTATTGCCGGCCCCCCTTACAGTTGAATTCAGCTTACAGCCTGCGCATGCGTCCTATCCTAGTGCACTTCCTGCGGTGGCATGTTGAATGTGTTATTTACATTTGGTAGCTTGATGGTGGCCACTGGGATTGTTATGCAAGGGTGATGGGAATCAAGCTTGGCTTCTTGAATTTGGCGAATGAAGCATATTCGGTGAAGTAGACAAAAGTACCCTGGAAGCAATTTAGGCTCGAACGGAATTTGCAGGGATCAACTGTGTGCTGGCAACTATATACGCTACGGGGAGCGCGTGCCCAACACAGTCTGGCCTAAACAAATCAATACTTATGAATCGGTGCAGGCTAGTTTGAAGTGCCCTGGAGGCACTCCTCAGCTACGTTGCTTGACGTTGCTTGTACGTGTTACATTCTTAGATGTTGTACCGCTCAGATGCCCCCAGAGGACAGTGTGTACTGGATGTCCAGGGCAGTACAGGTGACAGCGCCAAATATGCCCTCTTGAATGGGCGTGTTGTATACAAACTGCAGCGGAAGGCAGCCGGTAGGCAGGTGACCGGTAGGCAGGGTGTGAGGCAATCAGGATTGGTTGGTGGGCGCATTCATCGGTTGTTATCAGGGCTGCACCAGCATATTAACGAGGGAGGTTGGGAATAGTGCACATAGAGAGGTTGCAAGGTATCGTCACCGCACCTGATGCCAGGCATTGCCCATGTTGTCACGCAGAACGGGAAACGCACAAAGTGAGCCATCACCGGCCATGTACGGCAGGTGGTCCTGCATGTGACCGGGGCAGGGAAGCACAGCTCGAGGAAGAACATTGGCAGGATAGCAGGCAAGCCAGCTGATGTGCTACTCTGCGTCTGAGTGCCTTTCAACTTCCGATCGATTCACAAGCGCGCACCCATTCATTTTGTAGGAGGTCCAAATCAACCGATCACTCACAAGCACGCACCTCCTGCTCCTCAAGCTGCACCACCTCAATGCTCCAGCCGGGTGGCGGCACCACCCCATCCAGGTTGGCCTGCCAGTCCTCGTCGCTCTCCATGGGGAAGCTGGCAGTCTGTGGGAGTGAGTGCGTGGATCCAGGAAGTAATGCGGTGATGGGGAAACGGCTGGCCGAGGGTGGTTTTGGGGGCAGTGGAAGTTGAGGAGAGGAATATTGAGGAACACGGGATCTTTGATCACAGGTACGATTGGCACGATTGGTACGATCACAGGTATTGGCTTGATGGCAAAGTGGGGATTTTTGCTGTATTCGGGATATTCGGGGATGCATGCCAAGCTTGGTACCAGTGGCTGCCTGCCTTGCCTGCAGGGCGAAAACGTTACCCCACTCGTCTGTCATCGTGGCAATCCAGCTGCAGCCAGCAAGGTAAAGGTGGATTGGATATGACAAATGCAGGAAACCGCAGGTTGAGCTCAACCATCCAACAGCAATGCAGCAGCCTGCCAGCGGCAGCTGCACACACTGCCATGGCCATGCCAACACTCAAACCGTGTGACCAGTCGAAGCAGACCTATTGTTGTAGTTGTACCTGCACTCGCAAAGCAAGGCAGGCAGGTGCGTGACTTTTCATGACAAGCAAGACAAATGTTCTTGCACTGCGGAGGCACGTTCACATCCAAAGCGTGCACATTACCAAACACACCACCAAGGCATAAAACTTTCCCTGCATGTTGACTCACATCTTGCACTGGTTGGTCAGGGTCACGGTGACGTTGCCTGCAGGTGGCGCACCGGCTTCATCTCCATAAATGAGGCCCTGCAGCCGGGAGGTAGGGTGTAGTGTGGGGCCCGAAACTAAGGGTCAACCCAGGAGGCAATGACAGGCAGGGAGCAAGCTAGGCAGGCATGCAAATGGTCCAGGCACGTTGAACTGAACAGCGGCCTGACAAAGTTTGTGGCACATTCGCTGTGCTACCTGCTCTGCAACACAGCAGCTACTGGCGGGACTGCCTCGAGCTCCCCCTGGCCTCCCTCACCGGTGTTGGGTAGCTGGCCATGCACTCAAGGCCAGCAATCTCCAACCAACTTTCGTTGAACTCGTTCAGATACACGAGGCAATCCACGCCTGCAGTCAACAGAGAGCAAAGGGGACAGCAGGCGCCCTGGCAGATGGCTGAGCGAAGGGTTGCACGGCAGCAGTGGGATGGTTTAGCGCAACATGCCCGCTCCAAAAAGCACCGGTTCATCCTTGAAATCCTTGAAGGTAAGGCTTTTCACGCACCTTCTGTGCAGTCCTGCGACGCAGATGGGGAGCGCGCAAAACAGATACCCTCGAATGCGGGTGCTGCCCAGCGCTCGCCGGTGTCAGCACTGTAGGGCATGGGCAGCGGGTCTGGCATGTCGGAGGAGGTGTAACCGGGAGTGGTGCTTGCGTACTGGATGTAATCTTGCACCTGCAGCCAAAGAGAACGATGAAAATCACGGCTGGCAAATCTGGATGGTCTGTGGAAAGATGCAACGAGGTTTGGCAAGTAGTGTGGGTGTCCGCTCAGGGCCGCCGGCGCTCTTGTTGCCAGCCTGGCTATGTGTCCCGGCCTTCTTACGTCCGTGATCTCAACCCAGGAATCTCCCAAGCCGCCTCCGTAGGAGCAATTCTGCCTCGCAGGGCCGTCATTGGGACCGGGAGGAGGCATGGTGTACACGTTCGTGCCCTTTCCGTAAGGCATCTCCCTGGCCGCTGTGCATGCCACCATGGCAGCGAAGACAGCGACAACACAAAGGCTGGCGCGATTCATATTGGGGTTGGTCTTGGGGAAGCCGCGGGCGGGTTGGAGAAGCACTAGCCGACTATGGTCAATCACGGGGCAGCGGTATCACGCACCAACAGCAGCCACAAACGGTAAACGAGTATGTTTGGGTGCATTGTCCCTGAAGAACGCGATTCATTACAGGAGAACGTAACCGCAGCACTCACAGCAGGCCCTCGTTGTGTAGCTGCAGGCCATCCGGACAAGGTTCCTCCCTCTCACCGACTCGGTTAGACACGCGCCCAAATCTCCTGACAATGTCATACCCAGCTTATTCCCAAAGTATCCGACCCTTTGCAGCACCCACACCACCCACTCAGAGCTCCACGGCCCGCCAGCTGTCAGTTCCTGCCGACTGTGACCTCATCCTGGCCTGCTGTGCTGTCTTACGGTCCATAGATACACGCACGGACAAGTATAACTACTCCGGTCCAACATGAAGCTGTACATGCAATGAATAGGAGTACAGTCCTGCTGCTGAACTTGTTACTGCTGCTTGAGCACTCGTGCAATGCCCTTGGCGCTGCTCTGGTGGCTGGCAAACACAAGCATGCTGGCCACTTGCACGTGTGGCGGCCGGGTGGCGCAGTAAACCACGTTGTCAGCTATGTCGTCAGCAGTCAGTGGGTGGAAACCATCGTAAACGGCATCAGCCTTGGAGTCATCACCCTTGAACCGCACCACGCTGCAGCAGAAGAGCACCAACTGCGGCCAATGGTGGTGTGGTCGTCCAGTGTTTACTGATGTGCGGTGTGCATTGTGTACAATGTGCACAATCACCAAAGACAGAGCAGAGAGCATTGCGGGGAGCATCGGGAGAAATTGCAGTAAAGCCTGCCAAGGCAGCTGCTCAGCGGGCCAACCCAATTGCCCTGCCCTGGCCACCCCTGCCGGTGCCAAATCGCATTCCAACGTCCTGGCGAACACAAGAAGATGACACCCACCTGAACTCTGTCTTAACTGCTCCTGGCTGGATGGAGGTTACTCGGATGTTGGTGCCAACCAGGTCATGCCGAGCTGACAGGCAGGCAGCAGGACAAGTTGCATACAGCTCAAGCAAAGCGGGCTGAGTCACGTTAATAGGGTGCTGCTATGTCATGGAGAGCAGCTTGTTGCAATGCAGATCAACACACCTATCCACCCACATTTCACCCCGCCTTTCACCTTTATTGCCTGCTGTGGATGCTTACTTGCGTTGGCAAAAGCCTCAACTGCGTGTTTTGTTGGACAGTAACCGGCACCGCCCGCATAAGCTTCCACACCGGCAATGCTGCTCATAAAGATTATGTGGCCGGCATTGCGCGCCACCATGCCAGGAATGAATGCGCGCGTGAGGGCTGCCACTGACAGAACATTCGTCTCCAGCATTGTCCTAAAATCGCCAACATCAAGCTGGTGCACTGGGTCGACACCCAGGGCTAGCCCAGCGTTTGGCACAAGGATGTCCACCTCCTGTCATTGTGGGCATGGCGTGAATTTGTGTCAAGAGCAGGGGCAGGCTGGGCGAGGGAGTCAACAGTCCGGGCAGCGCACATTAAGCACGCATGATTTTGTCATCTGACTCTGAATAAGGTGCGGCGAGGTACATCTTCTGCTGCTACAGTCAGCGCGTAAAAAGAAGGCACGACCCCATCATATACTTTCACACCCACATCGATTCCTGCCTTCCCTTCCCAACTGCGCACCTACCCACCCTGAACTCTGGCGGCAGCTCTTCAGGCAGCTTCTGAATGGAGTTTATATCCCGCACATCCATCACTACTGTGTGCACATCCACTTGGTAGTGCTGCCTTAACTGCGCTGCCAATGCTTCAAGCCGCTCCTGCCGCCGTGCAATGAGCACAAGATTGCAGCCCTCAGCAGCGAAACGCCAAGCGCATGCCTCCCCAATGCCGCTGCTGGCGCCTGCAGCACACGGGAATGTGCACAGGCACAAAATAGCCGAAACTTGCAGCAGGGACGAGTGATAGCAAGGGCGACAGCAGCTTCAGTTGCCCACCCGCCTGTTGCAGGGGGCGGGCCGCTGCGCCACCTGCGGCCGTTTGCCAAACCGCAGCGCAGTGTAACTGCTCGGCAGCAAACAGTCGCGAGAGCTCACCCGTAATCAAGGCTACTTGGCCAGCAACTTTGTAGGGAGCGTAGGGGACGGAAGGTGCAGCAGCCATGGCGGAGGAACGTGCGAAATAGAAATTCTGGTCAATCGAATGTTCATTAACCTTTCGCAGCAGTGCAACTCATGGCTGCATGCAGTCGCACCACCTGGCATCCGCTCAGCATTGCCGCCCGCATCAGTCATACAACCTTTGATCTCAAAGCAAGAGTTTGGTCATCATACACCAAATTACAGTGCGTACCACGCTGGCACATAGCACTTGTTGGAGTTGTTCTGACCATGACCCGGTAAGAAAATGTTGAGGTGGTGCCAGCAAAGCTCATGTGCGCACAGGAGCCAGCTTCCTTCCTTGGCATGAAGAGCAATGGAACGCATTATGTATTCATTGATGGGTCGTTTGCGGAACTGCTGGAGGCCGACCGATTCTCAGACGCTGGTGGCGGCAGCGTGCAGTACAAGCGGCGCGGCGGGGCACCGTCCTGCTGGTCAGGTTTCTCATCAACCCGCTATTGTGGTTTTTGCGAGGCCAAATCCCAGTTCAGTTTAAGCATCACTTTGGTCTTCAGTCACGTTCATCCTTTCACATCCCTGCCAAGCAACGGCCCAAACATGCTGGCGCTCCTTCGCCGCGGCAGCGGATTACTGCCGCAATACGAAAGTAGCATATACCCTTCAGTTTTGAAGCAGCTACAGCAGCAAGTGGGCTTTGCCAAAAAGTCGGGCGAGTCGGTGGATAGCAAGCTGCAGAAAGTTTTGAAGTTGCTAGAGCCTCAAGAGGTGGAGAAAGTGGAGCTTAGCGAGGAAGACTACCAGGAGGGGTTGCGGAGGTGCGGTGGCATAGGCGCCGCCATTTCGTGCAACTCCAAAGGAGTGAAGCCCCTTCCTTCCTACGCTGTAAACTCCCTTGGGAGTCTTAGCAAAGCTCTTTTCGGCCGGTTCATTTGAGTTGCAGACACAAGGAATACAGCAGACGAAAGATGCAGCAGCACCGTGAGTGGCAGGCAGACGTGATGACCAAGATACGACTTAAGATGGCAGCAGTGGAGGCGCTGCCGCCTCATCTGCGTGCAGCAGCTGAAGTGCCAGATGATGAACCTTTCCCGCTCAACCGCCATATGTGGAGTGAGACACCGCCCATTGAGGGTTTTGGGCAGGGCAGCACCACCATGCAGCAGGCAGGCCTTAAGAAGCTGGGCACAAAGCACCGATAGCCGCACTGCCAACTTGTACAACCCATCTTCCCTCCCCCACTGCTAATTCTGTTTTTGCTACAACTGCCTTGCTCATTGTCTCCTGCTCCCAAACATTGTTTCCTCGTATGTTCATTTTACTGTATGTTCATTTTGCAGCGGAAGCTGCGGGGAACTCATTCAGTGTGCGCCGAGACAGAGGGTCTAGTGCTTCCAAAACTGTGCCTGGCACAGGCACAAGCCTCAGTGACAGCACATCGGCAACATGCAACACAATGGGGGTAGAGACAAGGGGCAGGGCGAGAGGGTGACCAAGGCAACTACTGACAGTACACAAGGTTGAAGTAACCAGCACAGTGCACAAACAATGCAATTCAAGCATGGACTGGGACGGCCTTTAGCAACTGGAACACACTGTGCTGCTACCCTGCACAAATCAGAACACACTGGTGCTAGGGAGCTACCAGCATGCTGGATGCAGTGAGGTTGCGGCATTGATTTATGAGTGGCAGCTTAGGTGATGACTGTGGGCTTGTCACGGCCGGTGAACTCCTGCAGCTTGGAGACCTCCAGCGCAGTGCTGATGATGCTCTTCAGCACCTCCTGCGCATCCAGCTCAAATTTGGATGCATCGCTGGTGTATGCCTCAATGTACATGCGGATGGTGGCCCCCGCAGACCCAGTCCCGCTGCAGCATGGGGCACAAGGGGCAAGCGATCTTGAGAGGGTGAACACGCAGCTAGTAGATCTAATAAAACAAGTTTCGGTTAGGCTGTATGAACAAGGCAAACCTTGCTTGGCTTGCACCTGTCGGTCCCAAGAAGCATGCGCTGCCTGCGCTGCTGGTCAACCTCATGCTCATTACCAAGACCGAGATGATACACACGACCTTGGCATATCCGCCCACCTGAGCCTGAAGATGATGCGTGATCCGTCCTGGAAAACGAAGCGGATGCCCTGGTTCTTGGCCACGCTGCCGTCAATGGGGTCGGTGTATGTGAAGTTGTCCGCGGTCTCGAGCACGTAGTCACCAAACTTTTGGCCTGCAGCAGGACAAGGAACGTGTCACGGATCGAGTGATTGAGACTTAAGATGAGCTGTGTGGGAAGAGGCAGATGTTTGGGAAAGTAAAAAGGACCCTGGCAACAAGCAGACTGGGCTGTGCTTCACCCTTCAACACAGGCCAAGGTCTGCAGCCACACACCCTTGCTGCTGGATGCAATGACTCCCTCCAGGTGCTGAATCATCTTGTTGGCTGCCTCGCTCTCCACACCCTCGTAGTCGTACCGACTGTAGAAGTTGCGGCCAAACTGCGGACATGCGGTACAAGAGCAGGTGCAGAAAGCGAGTTGTACGTGAGGCCGGAGTGGGGGGTGCGCCCACACCCCATGTTGACGGTGTATATGCACTTGCATACACTAGCAGCGGCAGCGGCAGCGGCAGCAGAAACAAACTGCAAGCTGTTTTGGGCAATGTGCTGCTCTGAGAGCCCCCTGTTGTATCAAGCGCGATACCAACTACAGCAGCCCAGCTTAGCAACCGAACAAGTATGTCGAGCACCACAGCCGTATCATACAAACACAAGCAGGCATGCCGTGGACTCCCGGCCCGGACATCCCACATCCTTGAGATCCCTCACCTGCTTCCAGTGGTCCATGACGATGTCCTTCACGCTCACCAGCTGCCCACCCTCAGGCACATCCTTGTTCTTGTATGCAAGAATGGACAGCCAGGCCAGCACCGCCCACAGCCCATCCTTCTCACGCACGTGGTCTGCCCCAGTGCCGAAAGACTCCTCACCGCAAATGGAGCACTTGTCTGCGGTGGACCGGATGCATGCAAGTATATGGAAGCGGGGCGTGCACGGCACAGGGCCTAGATGCAAGGCAGTAGCAACCAACCCCACAGCCTGCAGCACGAGCATGCTTAGACCGTAAGCGAGCCCAACTATGAAGGATGGATGGCATTGTACAGGCTCACCTGCGTCCATCAGATTGCCAAAGAACTTCCATCCGGTTGGCGTCTCGAAGAACTGAAGGCCCATCTTCTCGGCCACGCGGTCCAGCGCTCCGCTGGTGGGCATAGAGCGAGCCACACCCTGCAGCAGAGCAGTCGGGCACCATACCGGTGAAAACCAGACAATGGCATGAGGGTGAAAGCAGGGGTGTGGCAGCGGGGGGAACACATGTTGATCGGGTAGAGAGAGTGCAGCAAAAAAGACTGGAGACAGGATCAATACATGCTACATGCGCAACAAGGGCAACTTTTAGGAGCAAACAAGCATGGCCAGCCCTCTTGGCCCCCCTGTGAGGATTGCCCCCAGCCTCTTAACAAGCCCACCTTGAGTCCATCCTTGAAGTAAGGGATGGCTGCCTGCGCATTTGCAGCAATGATTGCCACAGAGTCCGAAGGGGTGACAAAGAAGTGGCTGCCAAGCACCATATTACGATCACCATCACCATCTGCAAACGGGGGGAGGCAAGCAGACACGCGAGCAAGCAGGGAGGCAGGGTGAGAAGAGAAAGTGGGCAGGGCAGGCAGGCACCTCCTCAAATCAGCTGTAAATGCCTGCAGCGCATTTTTAAAGATTGCTAAGCGTGCTGGCCTTAACCCAGTACTTTCTTGCACCATGGGTACCCTCCTTGCATCCAGAGGTACCATGACCCAGCGAGCCCTGCACATCCCACATGGACCGCCAAAAGGCTCCACACAACCCTATCCGCAGGCCTGTCCGCACCTGAAGCCGCTCCAAACACGGGCGCCTTGTCGCTCCACATCAGCTCAACCAGCTCGTGAGCGTATGTCAGGTTGGGATCGGGGTGGCCGCCGCCAAAGTCCTCAAGCGGCACGCCATTGTGGATGCTCTCCTGCGGGCAGCGTGATCAAAAGTAGTACAGGGACCGAGGAACAAAGGTGCAGTGATCAGCACGCAACTATCGAGGGAAAATGCTGGATGGATGGCACGCTTTGATAAACACGTTCCTGCTGCTGTGTTGCTTCCTCAAATATTATCATTGTAATTATAGTCATTGTAAATCTTTTTGCCCGATCTCCCACACGCTGCGACCTCACCGGCTTGGCGCCAAGCTCTTCGCAGAACAGGGGCCCGGCGTACGCGCCCGTGACGGCGTGCAGGGCATCAAACACGAACGAGAAGTCGGTGCGGGTCATAAAGGCACGGAGAGCGGGGAAGTCAAACACCTCCTGCAGATGGGGGATGCTTGAACCACAGGTCTTGGGCCAGACAAGCAGAGACACACCCATCCCCTGCCAAAGGCAGCATGGAGCTAAGCAAGTGCCCTGAGAATTGTCCAAAGCATTGGAGGCCTGCTGGCACAGCAGGACATTGTCTTGTAACCACAAGTGCCAGATATTTTGTGCAGTGCAAACTGCCAAGAGGCCACCTGTGCGCACAACGCCCAACCCAAACCAACTTAGTCAAACCCCTGGGTCGTTTCTCTATCCCAGCCATTTCTTTGCCCAGATGCCCTCCCTCGCACCTTGAGTGTGGCAAAGTACTCGGTGGTGTAGTCCACCACCTCAACCTCAAAGCTGCCAAACTTTGTGGTGCCAACCTTGGACAGGTCAACTTCAGGGATGTCTGCCATCTGCACCCACAAGGGCAAGCAGCAGTACATGTGGCGTGGGAAGGGCAGGCAGCGCAGCGGTAGCGTGGCCTGCAACAGACTGTTGAAGCTACAAAAGCTACAAACTCAGACACAGCAGGACAAATAGAAATGCAAATTTATGCTCACCACATACTTATGAGTCAAACAACGAGGCTGCTTGGCTGTACCTCTGTTTCGCAGGCTCTTCCATACTTCACAGGTTCCAAGAAACCAGCAAACCCACCACCAGGTTACTGCCAAATTGCGCCCACCCACCTTGAGTTCCGAGATGCTCTGCGTGAATCCATAGATCTTGTCCGTAATCTTCTCGGGCGCAGGCTCACCCGAGGAGTAATTGAACTTAATGCCCCAGTCCTCCTCTGCAACAACAGGGCAGCATGCAATCGGTGGCAGCAGGGGGAGAAAGAGCTTGCAGAGCTGTTGGCGTGTGTGCTGTGCATTAAGGCACGGGTTAGCGCTGGTGGCTGCGCTCCGGCACATGCCCTTGAAGATTGTTGCCCATATGCTTGCAACACTTGCCCAAGCTACCACCACCTCCACACCACTTTCTCTTTCCTCTTTGTTAACCCGTCACCCAGCCTAGCCTCCCTGCCGCACACCCCGCCAGCGCACCTGGGCCACCAGGGTTGTGGCTGGCACTCATGATGAGGCCGCCGTAGAGCTGGCGACGCCGGATGAGTGCTGACATGGCGGGGGTGGCCATGATTGCGTCCTTGCCCACCACAACGTTGGACACGCCGTTGGCGGCAGCCAGCTTCAGGATGATCTGCACAGCCTCCTTGTTGAAGTAGCGGCCGTCACCGCCCAGACCGATGGTCTTGCCTTGCGCCTCATCGCCAAGGGCATTGAACAAGGACTGGATCCTGCATGGGTCGAAAGTAGCCAGAGGAAGAGCATGAGGGTGGGACATGCTGCTTGCTGGCGGTTGGGCAGACAACAGCAGTTGGGCCAGCGCGGCGCTTGCCAGCATTCTGCCCTGGTCTGTGCCAACCTGCCTGCCACAGCCTGACCCAGGGCTACTGACACCACTTCTGTCATCTTTACCACGCCCTCCCCATACCCCAGTTCTCACTCACCACCCATTCATGCGCAACATAAAGCCATTTGCCTCCCCCGCTCACCAGTTGGCCAGGTAATTCTCGCTCATGAACACCTTGGTCTTCTTGCGCAGACCAGAAGTGCCCGTCTTTTGACCCTCAATGGGCTTGGTGGGCACGCTATTCACAGTGAACCCCTGGATAAATACAGCAGCGGCAGGACCGGTGAGTGGTGCTCAGCTTCCGACGGGTAGCGGTGGCTTGCATCTCACCCAACCCCCCAAAACCACCGTCAGATTGATATTCAAACTGAAGTCTGAAGCGACTCATTTCACCAACTCCCTGCTTCCAGGCCCCCACACCAGCGATCTGGCCACCTTCGCGTCACAGCCCCGCTGCTTCTCACCTCCATCTGGGCCACAGTAGCCACCGTCACGCTGTTGACACTCTGGATCGTGCCGGCCCGAGGCTTGGCAGCGGTCTTGAGCTCGCTGGCGGATTTCCCAAACTGAGGCCCTGCCAGGGCCCTGAAAACAATAGGTTGGATGAGGAACGATGGACAGTTGCGACGAACTAGTCGTTATGTCTACAGGCGTTATCAAATGGCAGCAAAACTTGCTGCTGTGCCATGCTCTGCCTGGCGCGACAACCCCAACCCAGAGGCCCACATTGGGCAACCCAAGGCTTAGACAACGTCCATTTGAATGTCGAGAGGCTGATTGGCGAGCAAGCAACGGGGGTGTCGACTGAGCGAGGCGCAGCCCGATGTCCATCTCAGCAGCAAGGGGCGGTATAACTAAGATGGGCGGATGTACCTGGGGACACGGCAAGGAGGCACTGCCGCCGTGGGCTGTGGTTTGCAGCGGTGCAGAGCTGCACAAACGCTGCTCATACTTTACCGCTGACAGGAGGGCGGCGCTATTTGCAGTTGAATAGCGGACTGATATGATAATGACTGCCGCTAGCATCACATTCATGCCTCTGCATCAGACATTGGAGTGAGCTGGCGCCGCAAGGGCGCCGCTGCCATGCTGGCATGGTTCTTGCGATGGGAAGAACGGGAGGGAGATGGTGAGGTGTAGCTTGAGTTCCGCTTCCTTGAAATTGTCTCAATCGCTGTCCGTAGGGTTGAAGCTGCGCAGATTTGCGGGTGATGGTAAAAGGAGCAGACTGCAGCAAAGGTGTGTGAGCGACTTCACTTCCAGGAACTCAAGTGGATTGATTTCCTGTCCACAGCGCTGCACGGTCCGCGACTTATGCACCTCCGCAAGCAAGTTTGTCGCAAACCCTGGCATTTGTTTCGAGCCAAATTGACTGGTGAACAGCAATGATTTGCAGAAGTCAGATTCGCCGAAGCCGACAACACCCCCTCCGACCTTCCAGCTGCCGCTGCCAACCGCCCCGTCGCTGTCCAGCGGCTCCACGTACATTTCGGGTTTTTGCTGCAATCGGGCATCTATACGACACATCTGACCCTTGAGGGCCAAACAGCAGGTGGTTTCAAGCGGCAGCAGCAGCACGCCAGCTCTGCTTCGCACCAGCCGGAGATCCGTGGACTGACGGCCAGCAACCTGTCAGTGTCAGTGGAGCAGGACAGACAGCACCTGCTGTTGTTGCGGCTGTGGGCGGATCAGGAGGGACCTTTTGAGGCAAATTTCACGCTCGTGTTGCCTCCTGGACGAGAGGTGGGTGGGCATGCAGCCTCGAATCCCAGCACATGCCGGCTGCCAGCAGTTTCACGGCCGCCGTACGCAGTGTGCACGCAGATGAGGCGCTTTACCGCAGGTTGTGTGCAGCAGGTAGGCTTCAGCACAAGGCCAACTGGCAGTAGGATCTAGGAAGTGTATTAGCGAAAACCTGCCGCCTCCACAATGCCTGTGTTGCAGGTGGAGGTGGACGTCACTGCCACCGTGTTCTCCCGCCGAAAGGGCACCCCCGGCCTGAAACCCCACGTGCACTGCCTAGGGTTCAGCGCGGACACAGACACAGAGGCAGCCTCCGACTGGCAGGGGTTCACTTGACGGAAGCCTGCAGCTGTGTGGGAAAGGCGGTGCATCCTGGCTGAACAGGCAGGCGAGCGCTTTGACGCCCAAGCCCTGGCCCAAACGCTGGCATCCGCCTTTTTATGCGTCGAATGGCCGCCGCTCTGACCAGCAGCATGCAATCAGTGGCAGCAGTGAGCAGTGCTGGCGTTGATGCAGGCAAGAGGACCGCTGCTATGGGCTTGGGCGTGCAAGCCGACAATGGCGACCGTATGGCTCGGGGTAGCCTGCCGCATGTGAGGCATTGGCATCACAGGCAACCGCAACCGGTGCAGCAGAGCAGTATGAGCAGGACTCTAGCGCTGTCCAACATCTGCTTCCCTTCATACAGCGGCCTAGTCAGGCCACGCCGGCTAATGGTTGCAGCAGCTGCATCTGCAGCAGCCCAACCGGCTTTGGCAGAAAAAGCAGACCCTCCCCTTGATTCGATCTTCATACCTGATCAGTCATATGCCAATCACGCAGCGGCAGAGCGCATGCAGTTGCTGGCCGGCAGTCTGAGACAGCCGATGCGGCGAAAGAAGCGGCAGCAGGTGAAGGTCGCAGAGCAGGCCGCTAGGTGGCACCTGCCAGGTGCCGCGGCAGTGATGGAAGCGTCAACAACTGAGCCAGCACCCACCTTGCAGCAGCCGGCAGCCTCTGTGTCTGCCCTCCCTTCACAACCGCTGCAATGTCCAAGCAGCGCACCCTTGAAGCTGCCTGTGCCGGTGCTGGGCTACACATGCCTCAACATTGAGCTGCAGCAGCGCTATGGCATTCGCACCAACAGGTGGCTGATTTATGACTGGCTGCACCTTGTGTTGCATGCCATACAGCCGTCTGTCCTGTGTCGGCCCCATGCATCCGTCTTGCTCCTCTGTTCAGTGCGCTTGCCTGCGCCTTCCTAATTCCTATCGCATTCCCCTGGGCCGTCGTCCTCCCCTGTTTGTGACTCCTTTTGCTCATGCGTGCCCCACTACATCTCCTTCCTCCTTGCTGAACCAAACCCCACGCCCTCCTGTCCTTGTGTCGCAGGTCGTGCCGCCGACGCACATTTGAGTCTCAGGGTCTTGCCCTGGTCAGCAGCCTAGCCCTGGCCAACTGCCGCGACCTGCTTCCTCTTGTGGAATGGAACCGGCAGCACAACATCCACTTCTTTCGCATACCTTCAGCCCTGTTCCCCTGGAGCCACGAGTATGAGTTGGAGCAGCTGCCGGGTGGGTTTGTAGCTGACAGCAGAGCAGCCTGGGGTGAGGCAGGCAGCGCCCCATCAGGATGGGATGCTGGCATGGGGCCTGTAACAACGGGCGTCTGCATGCGCAAGACAGAACAGCTCAAGGCATGAACAGAGTGTTGTTATTGTGGATGCGAGGCAAGTTGTGCGCTGCTCAAATGATGGGTGCAGACTTTGAAGAGATTGCCAGTACCCTGGCTGCGGTGGGCGAGGCGGCGCGCGCGGCGCATCAGCGGCTCACAGCGCACCCCTCACACTTTGTACAGCTGGCATCTCTTGACCCAACCTTGTTAGCGCGCAGTATGCGTCACCTGGAGCTCAATGCTCGGGTGAGCGGGGTTTACCATGCTTGCCGCTGTTCCCCTGAACCGTTCATCCTTTCATCAGCTTCACCACTTGTTGGTGTGTGTCTGTTTGCCATGCTTTGGCATCAGCTTCACCACTTGTTGGTGTGTGTCTGTTTGCCATGCTTTGGCATCAGCTTCACCACTTGTTGGTGTGTGTCTGTTTGCCATGCTTTGGCATCAGGTTCACCACTTGTTGGTGTGTGTCTGTTTGCCATGCTTTGGCATCAGGTTCACCACTTGTTGGTGTGTTTCTGTGTGCCATGCTTTGGCATCAGGTTCACTACTTGTTGGTGTGTTTCTGTGTGCCATGCTTTGGCATCAGCTTCACTACTTGTTGGTGTGTGTCTGTGTGCCATGCTTTGGCATCAGCTTCACTACTTGTTGGTGTGTGTCTGTGTGCCATGCTTTGGCACTCCATCCGCACTCTCTGCCCTTCCGCATGCATGCTGCCATCTACCTTGGCCCACCCTCACTTTTGTTTCCGATATTTATGGGCGGCTGGACTGGCGTGTGCCTTCCCTGAAGCCCCACATGCTTCGCTGAGACATATAATCTTCCTTGCAAGGGAAAATTGGCAACTTTGCTGAGAGATACCGTGAGATGTGAGCACTCGACCTGCTATGCAGGTATTTGACCTGATGGGATATGCACCGAGCCACACAAACAAGATCAACATCCACGTGGGAGCCACCCACGGCAGCAAGCGCCGCTCCATTGAGCGCTTTGCGGCGGCCGTGGAGCAGCTCAGCGACTCGTGCCGCGCACGGCTGACAGGTGGGCAAGGGGGGGGGCGTGGTGGTGGTGCTGTCTCTTAT
>JAAMXP010000947.1:0-30409 GCA_019693395.1 Ettlia oleoabundans
GGGGGGGGTCATGCACAAGCGTGGGTCCCACAGTGGAGGATTTCCCGGTGCGCCTGCGTGAGATGGGGATGCGCGAGATGATACTGTACAGCTTGACAGCCATGTCGGCAGAGAAGGTGGGTTTGCGCCCCCAGTCCACCCATTGCCTTTTGTATTAGGCTGTTCTCGTCGCTAGTGCACGTAGGCGATAAGTGGTAAACCCCTCAACAGTGTTTGAGTGACAGCTGCGTACCGTTAACCAGTGACAGTCATGATGGCTGACTCTGCGTGCACCTTTGGCTGCTCCCATCACTGCCTGTCTTGCCGCCCATGCACCTGCCGCTGCAGTGGGGTGCCCCCTGATGCCTTCAGCGAGACGGGACAGTTGTGGGGCAGCCCCCTGTATGATTGGAAGGCGCACGCGGCGGAAAGCTTTGCCTGGTGGCGCCAGCGCATTGCTCGCAGCATGCAGGTACGTGGCGGGGTTGGTGTGCAGGGTGTGTAGGTGAAGTGCCTGGCGTGGCACAGTGCCAGATCCCCCGCCAGCTCAGCCGTCATCTACTGCTTTCACACACCAGGCTTGGCCATGCTTATTCCAGCGGCCCTTGATCATTGTTGCACATTGTTTTGCATTCCGTGGTACTTGTACGCTGAGGGCATGTACTGCTGTACTGTCCCTGCGCTGCAGCTGTACGATGAGACACGCATCGACCATTTCCGCGCCTTTGCCGGGTACTGGGCCGTGGCGGCGGATGCAGAGACTGGTGAGCACGCTGGTCAGGCACTACCCTGTGCAGCACTGCTTTGGTACCCTATGGCACAATCTAGGCAGGCCATTCGGTTATTTATTTGCTGAGACTAGCTTGTGGACAGACTAGAGTCACTCAGCATCACTTGACGCACTCTGCGTGGTGCTGTACTTGGTGTGCATGTGAGGTTCAGCAGACCTGGCGCTGTAGGCTGCAGCACTGGACTCAGCCTAACCTACTCCTCACCCTCTCAACTCTGTCCACTCAGCTCTTCTTCCCGCGTGCCCCAACTTATCATCATGTCTCGCCCCGCCATGCCTCAATGTGCTGCAGCCATGGTGGGCACGTGGAAGAAGGGGCCTGGTGCGGAGCTGTTTGAGGCGCTTGAGGCATCTCTGGGCCACGTGCCCATCCTAGCTGAGGACTTGGGGGTCATCACTCCGGACGTGGTGGCCTTGCGCCAGTTCATCGGCGCACCCGGCATGATTGTGCTGCAGTTCGCTTGGGGCGGGGGCCCCACCAATACGCACCTCATGCACAACATTTACGAAAACTGCTTTGTGTACCCAGGTGGGTGCGGGGAAGGGGTGGATGACGCCGGGTGGATATGTGATAGGCTGAGACCTTGGACGCTCTGCAGAAGGGGTATGGGGCGGAGTTGTCCAGAGTTGCTTGAAAACCAGGGGTAGTGCAATGTTTTGGTGGGTTTGGGTGGAGTGCTGACAGGCCAGCTAATACCCAGTTTTTGAACGGGTTTGGCAAGGCCGCCACCGTTTTGCGGCAGGTACAGAGACACATTAGAAATTTACCAGCCACCCTGCCATCCCACCCGCTGCCACCTGCCCTGCTGCTCCTGGCGTTGCAGGCACGCACGACAACCAGACAGCGGTGGGTTGGTGGAAGCACGGTGCACAGCCAGAGGAGAAGACGCTGATCCGGCGGTACACAGGGTGAGGCAGTACGGCACTTACAAGCAGTACCGCTGCAAGGTTGCAGGGCTGTTGGCCTGCCAACCTACAAGGCCGTGCTGTTGCCAATTTTACAACTTCCATGCAGCACAAATTAAACATACAACCCACACATTCACCCCTGCCAAGTTGTTCCCACCCATCAAACCTCAGCTCAGCATGCCTGTATCAATGACTCCTTTACTGTCTGTACCGCAGCATGACTGATGATGATGTGGCGTACTGCTTCATCCGCGAGAGCCTGCGCTCCTGCGCCCACACTGCAGTCATCACCATGCAGGTGGGCACTGGCCATATCCCCGCTTTTCTCCACTTTTCGCAACCCTGAGCTGTCCATCGCCGTCAGCTGCCCACCTACCTGCAAGTATTACTGTATGGTATGTTATCGGTACCTGCCCTTGTCTGCCCCCGACCTGGCACTTATTGCCTCGCCTCTTGACTGTGCTGTGAACCCACATCCCCATGCAACTGCAGGACATCATGCGCCTCGACGACACCGCCCGCATGAACACGCCCGGTCGCGCCGCCGGCAACTGGACCTGGCGTGTCGGCGACAGCGACATTTGGCGCCAACTGCATTCCGAGCAGGAGGCCCTGCGCAGCATGATCGACATGTATGATCGCGCTCCTTCGGGGGGCAGGCGCAGAGTGCCGCCCGCAGCCGGCCGCGTAGGCTCCGCTTCTTTCCACTAGATGCTGTGGAGAAGCTGCACCGCGACCCTTTGGTTGTGAGATTCATTCAAATAAGTGTGGTTGTGTGACGTGAACGCCCTGGTTCAGCGTGTCAGCGGACAGCGCTGCGTGTATACCCTGCCGCTGGATGGCCGATTGGGGGGTACAAATCAACTCTGCTGGCTTGGCCATGTGCTTTCCCAGCCTCCTGGTCGCCACGTCATCGCATCCCCTATTTAGTTGATCCTCACTTGCTTCCCCCCGCAAGTCAGAACTATTGTGTGCTGTTCTTGAACGTGTTAGTGATACTGTACATGTCACAGTTTGTTGCTCCGCTTTGTCCGCCGCTTTCTTTCTGCTGTCCAGCCCTAGTTCAAGTCCTAGTCAAAGTTGTAAACCAAGCTGGCAAGATTCCGTTGCGTACACGAGGCAGGCACGCGTGGGACGCATTCTAGTCGTGCGCCGAACATCAACTTGGGCAGGGGGTATCATAGCGCCGGCGGGGCAGCTCAGCACGCACAGCAGTGGTGGCGCGTGCGCCCGTCCCAGCCGCATCGAAAAAGCCGCTGCATTTCAACCGAGCATTGAAGGCAAACGAACTGACTTACAGAATCTGGCAGACAGCGCACCCCCTTATCCTGGAGGATGTCGAAAGCTTTTTCCGCCTCCCAGTACGACAAGGCCTACCGGCCTCACAAACTTGGTAACTGGGAGGTTCCAGACAGCAGCAAGGTGAGCGAGGGTGCCATGGAACGGGGAGCATCCGCTGTTCGGCAGTCACCCTCTGGCGTGCGGCCTCCTTAGAAGGCCTCCGGAGCTGGACAATGCACATGCCGTTTCGATACAGATTATATACCGTTATCGAAATGGTCGGCATCGCCGGGCCGCCGCCAATGGCACTAGTCAACTGGCGCACCGCTGGTCCCGCTGGCCTGCCTGCAGGTGATCAAGTCGCCAACAGGGGGCTCAGCAGCCCACAAGACAGCAGATGGACGCACCATACCCATCGTCAACGAGCGAGGGCACATCGTGGCAGGGACCAAGAAGGCAGCAGCCTTCATCCTGCAACCAGCGGTGTGGCAGCAGTCGTCGGCGCGATGGCCAAAGCCCAACCCCACCATCACCGGCAGCGCTGCGGGCACCATGGGATATAAGGCAAGATGGACAAACAGCTATAGCCGGCAACATTGAGTGTCCGGAATGGACACAGCCAGTAGCTGGGCATCAAAGCAGAGCGGAGGCATGCGCCCTCGTGTGCCCCCACTCACTCGTCAATGCCTTGCCCACATGCGCAGGGCATCCAGACCAGCTACCTGCCCAGCAGCACGGTGTGCATCGAGGAGGTGGATGTTGAGGGCTGTAAGGAGTCCAACTATGCGGGAAGCCTGCATTAAGCGCCGGAGTATGCAGTGATTATGTTGACACAGGTGGCATTACAACGGTGCACACCTCTCGCCAGGCCGAAGCGGATTCCTGTATCGTAACCACTGCAATGTAACATAGGAGTGGGCACCTTGATGTCACTGGCTGACCCTCATAACTGACGCTTACTATGGGCATATTGGTTACCAGCGAAGCGATCTAATGTTTAGCTGATAAGGCCGGGTGACAGAGTAGAATCAAAACCGGACGAAATGCAGAAAAGGGAGCAGGTGAAGGCAGCAAAGCAGGGCAGCAGGGAGCATACGTTGCAAAAACAACGATCAAAGATTGCAAGCAAGCCGGGGATGGAAGAACAGATGGGTTGAGGGACTACGGCTGGCATCGAGCCATGGATGCATCAGCAGGGCTGCTGCATGTGCTCAGGCTGTAGTTGTGCCGCCAAATATGGCACTATGCGCAGGATGAGCTCAGTCCCCCAGCTCCTCCAGCAGCTCCTCCAGCTCATCCTTGGGGGGCTGCTGCTGCGCCTGCTCTGCTGCTTGCTGCGTTTGCGCCACTGCTGCGCCGTTGCTGCCGGCTTTGGGGTCAACTTTCTCAGCCCCGCCCGTCTGCTGCTCACTTGCCCCCTTCTCCTTGCGCTCGGACTTGCTGCCCCCGCGCTTGCTATCGCGGTCGCGGCTGCGGCTGCGCCGGCGATTGCGCCGCTCATCCTTGTCACGCCGGCTGTGTTTGTGGTGCTTGTGCTCCTTGCTGTGGCGGTCAGAGCGCTCCCGGCCACGGTCCCGGCTGTGGCTGCGGTGGCTGCGTTTGCGGTCGCGGCTGCGGCTACGCCTGCGGTCACGCCCCCGGCTGCTGTCCCGACGCCGATCGCGGCTGCGACTGCGGCGCCGGTCACGGCTGCGGCTCCTGCTGCGCTTGCGGTCGCTGCTGCCATTTGCTGCCGCATCGCCGCCGCCCCCCAGCTTCTTGGAGAGCGCCAGTGCCGCCGCCATGGCCGCTGACATCTGAGTGTCGTGAGTATGGGTGGCGGCGGCTGGCGGGTAGTAGGGCTTGCCGCGTGCTGCTGCCCGCATTGCCAGCACCTGCTCCGCCAGCGCCGTTTGCTGCTGCTGCAACAACTTGAACTGCTGCACCTGGTGCGCCTGCAGCGCCAGGTAGGGGTTGGTGACCTGCAGGCAGCACACAGGCAGCGCGGGAAGGCTGGTGAGGGGCAGTGCAACAAGGATTAACACAAGGCGCAACAGACAACAGGTCTGGCTAGGTTGGAAACAAGCTGGCCGCCAAGGCCGCATGCACCAGAACAAAGGCTGCCTCGCTATCACTCCCCAACAGCCCGCTCACCGTTGTTGCTGCTGCATCTGCCGCCTTCTTTGCCTCTGAGGCCAGCTCCACCTTAAGGGGCTGCCCCATCAAAGAAACGCCGCTCATTGCCAGCGCGGCAGCTGCAGCCAGAAACACGCACACAACAACAGATCAGCAGTCAGGTCAGCAAGCAGCGAGTTGGGGAGGTTGCAACTGCACCGAGGCCAGCATAGAGAGCCTAGGCCCCGCCTGCAGGGTGTAACCAGTCTGGCCACATGGCAAGCACAAGGACTGTACCCACTTGCTTCATGCGGTGCACTGAACTCGATAAACGCGCAGCCGGTGTTGGCGCCCGCCAGAGTGCAGCCGCGGATGGTGCCGCAGAATGCAAACACCGACTTGAGCTGCAGACAATCGGGCATGGGGGCGGGCAAGCCAGGTGAGTGAGACAGTGTAGCAGTATGGGCCAGTTAAGCAGCAAGTGCCTGGTGAGCAACTCGGTTCTTGCAATGTGCAGTGCGCACGACCTGGCTTGGCCACACACAGAAAGACAGGCAGAGTGGACAACAAATGCAGATGTTACAAAAGAATGCCAAACGCAGGGCTGGAAGCCACTCAAGCTGCGAGGCAAACCGCACTTGTTATGGCGGCTGCGGAGTTGCGCGCGGGGGACAGCGGACACAGGCCCGAGAGTTGATGGCAGCGCACGCAAGACTTGCAGGTGTGGGGGGCAGCAGGCACGTATGAGACAGGTGTGCGAGCGGGCTCACCGTGTCTGGTGTGGCGTGCGGCGTGATGCCGCCAATCACCACCATGCGACTGGCCTGCTCTGGTGGCAGCTCCGGGAACTTCATCCCCATTTGCGCCAGCTGAGTGCCCTGCAGTACGCGGCAGCAGGGAGCGTGGGCACAAGCAAGCGCAGGGCAGGGATGTGAGTGGATGGTTCGACTCAGAATACAGGCAGGCTCAATGTTGGCGATGGTGATGCAACAGCATTGTTGCTTCACGCCACTAGCGCCAGCCCAGCTGGCGGCCACAAGCAGGGCCGCGGCGGTGACACCGGCCAGTTTGTAAAGGCCGAGGGTGCCAGCGCCACCGCAGCAGCGCCCAGTGGGGCCTGCCTTGCCTTCCTGTCTGCCTCCATGGACTGAACACAGCGGACCTCTAGGCTGCTGACACCAGGCATTGCCAGCCCTGCAGGGTGCGAGAAAGGCAGGGCGCACGCACATGGAGCTGCGATGCTGCCGGCAGCCACGCAGGTGGCAGCGCAGGCACAAAGTGGGCACCCGCACCTCCCTTGCAAAGTACCTGCGTTACACCTGCTTTATGGAAAGCACAGCGACCTGTGCGAAGGGGGGAGTGGCAGCGAGGGCAGCCGGGATGTGCCTGAAAAACTCACCAGAGAGATCTGCACGCCAGTGCCCAGGTTGGGGTATGCAGCCGCCATGGCCGCTGAAGCCGCCCCCGGGGCGTTGGGCACCGCCGCTTGCACCGCTGAGGCCACCGCTGCCTGCTGCTGCTGCTGCGCCGCCTTGATCGCCTCTGCAGTCACGACTTGGATTCCATTCGCTGTCATTGTGGGCACAGGCAGAGCCATACCGGGCACACCAGCCACCTGGGCACCCGACATTGGCTGCGCCGCAGCCGCTCCCGGCGTCGGTGCAGGCTGCAGGACGGGCGCTGAGAAGAATATGGGGTAGGGTGACTCGCCCAGCGGTTCACCATTGACCTCAATATGAAGCTGCAGGGGATTGATGAAGAGGCAGAGCGGAGGGCGGGCTGGTTGGCAACAAATGGAGCGGCACACTCGATATGGGGGACAGGTGAACAAGAGCGGTGACGTCCATCACCCCATGGATCCAGCAGGCTGTTTTGACTACGAATTCTGGCTCACGTATGCAGCCTATTCAAACCATGATGAGCGCAGCCTGTGCCGGCTGCATACCACTCCCAACCGACAACAGCCAGCAACTCGCACGCCGCTTTGACCGCTCAGCCGCGCCACTGCATACCGCTTGGCGGCAAGCCCGGAAACCCACCTGATAGTTGCCCTTGGTGGGGATGGTGTAAGAGGCGGTGTAAGTGCCATTACCATGGTCAACCACCTCTGCCTGGATTGGCTCCGGCTCGTCCACTGCACCTGGTGCCGCTGTGGGCTCAACCATCACCAGGATGTGGGCGCCACCCTCCTTGAGACGCTTGCCCGCGCTGTCCCGCGCCGCGATCGTAAGCTTGACTTGCTGCCCTGCAGCGGCTCCAGAAAAGCCCGGACCGTGAGCCCTGCAACGGGAGGCATCAACAGGGCCTGGCGGCTGGTCGGGCTCCGCCTCGCTGTCGCTGTCGTCGCTGCCACGCTCCTTCTGGGGTGGCACGTCGGTTCCATACACTACTAGCCCGCTGGGCGGCGCCTCAAGGAACAGCGGCCCACTGGCAGGCTTGGCCTCGTCGTCTGCTGACTCTTGGCCAGCTCCTTCACCCTTTGCCGCTGATACATCCTTGCCCGCCGCCTTTGCCGCCTGCTTGGCACGCGTTTCCGCCAGAATCTGCGCCAGGAGGGGTGGCAGCGGTGGCACGCTGCCCATAGCGTCCTTCTTCTGCTCTTCTGTCATCTTGGCAAGAAAAAAGAAGGACGCAATAGCGTACGAGGAGCCCAGCTGCCGCTTGGCCATTTGTCATTTGGGCTTGGAAGAAGGTTTGACACCGCGCAATTATCGTTAGAGCGGCATGCGGCTCCAGCACCGCAAATCAACATGCATGCACTTCCTGTTACGAAGTGTTAAGCTCCTTTCGCGCTTCACAGAGGTTCCCCGGCACCCTTGCACCTCGCACTCGGCAGACCTGCCTCTCGTATCGCGCCCCGGCACCATCTAACTACGTTTCGTGACGTTTAATCAGCATGCAGCACGCCCAATCCCTAGTGCACCGCCACAGTCTTGGTGGCACATGCAGGAACAGCAGCAGTCGCTTGCGTAGGACCTCTGCAGCCGCCAAACGGGACGGTCAGAGCGCTGCAGATGTGAGGGCGGCACGCCTGTCCCGCATTCTGCGTCAATACGAGTCTGAAGGTGCAGTGGGCGGTGAGGCGGTGCAGCAAGGGTGCCGCTTGCGACACGGCTTTGCCCCTGCAATGCCAAGCACAGTGAGTCAGCAGCGCGCTTTGTCACTGATGGGGCACATCTGTGACTTGCATCTTGCGGGCGAGGTATTGGTACCCGTCGAGTCACTGTGCACCTGCATTACACACCAAGCCCCTGCTTGCGCCTGTTGCTTTGCCCGGCCCCCCACCCCACCCCACCCCATCCACCCACACGCACAACCACAACCACAATGCACACACACACACACACACGCACACCCAATGTGTGCAGGCGTGGAGAGGCAGCAGGCGGACCTGGAGAAGTACATGGAACAGCGCAATGCACAGCTGGGTGGCGATGAGGTGGGCGCCAGCCGCGGGCTGAGAGCCTCTGCTGGCAGCCGAGCCAGCAATGAGCGTGAGCTGGCCAGGATGGACATCTACATGCCATATGGGCCCAACGGGTGCGCTACAGCCAGTGTGTATCTGGAACAAGACAGGCACCATGGTTTGTAGAGGAACTGGAGGGCAGAAATCTAACTCGCGCAATGAATTGTTGGCGGGGCTGTGTGTCAATGCTTTCTTGCTTTAGAGCACAGGCATGCACAGCCGCTGCCAAGCTGGCATGACTGTTTCCCTCGTTCAGCCAACTCTGCTGTTACTTTTGCATCAGCTGCTGTGCTGACCAACTGCATGGCTGAGCATTGGCACCGCTTCTTTCCCTTTGGGCGTGCCCTATGCAGTGTGCGCCAAGCCAACTATGGTCTGCACGGGAAGGGTGAATTGCAGTGGTGGGCGCTGCGAGTGAAGCCCGGGCGCGAGAAACAGGTGGGTAGTAGCGATGAAATGGCACATCCGGGGATGCACCTGAGGGCTTGCTGGCACGGTAGATGAAAGGAGTTGCTTGTGTTACTGTGCCTTAAGCCTGTAGTGTGTTATAGTGCTTGTAGTAGTTAGAATATCCTGTCATGTCACTGCAGTTGCACTCAGCCTGTCTGTTTGCTTCCCGCTGTCCAGCCAATCAGCGCTGCCTGGCCTGTTCGGTATCTTTTGCTCTCAGTATGACGCCTGAGAAAAACTAATTGGTCGCTCAGACTGTCGTATGGTCTGATGTATACTTATCCTACACAGCCCGCTTCGGGGGTTGATCACGGTCACGATCGCTCACGCCTCACGAAGAATTGTGTAACATTTAAATCTCATATGTCACCTGCCTACCCACCTGCCTGCCTGCCTGCCTGCCTGCCTGCCTGCCTGCATTGCGCAGGTGGCTGAGGGCCTTGAGCGCATGGTGGCCACGATGCTGCCTCCCTTGGCGCCGCTGGAGGAGGGCGGTGAGGCACGGGAGCGCACCATTGAGACCTGGGTGCCCAAGAAAACGCTCAAAGTGTGGAGCCCAAAGTGAGCTGGGCAGGAACTCGCACCTGGTTGAGCTGGGAAGCACTGGGTGGGGTGGGGCGGGGTGGGGCGGGGCGGGGCTGGAGGTGTCAGGGCATTTCTCGCAGCGCTTGAGCCTGTCCCGCCGCCTTGCCTTCGCACATGCAGCTGCCATTGCTGCTCATGCCCTCTTGCTCTCGCCAGTCACCTGCCTGGAACTTTAGTCCGCCCCCGCTCTACCCCCGCCTGCCATCCCCCACTGCAGGAGCGGGAAGATGGGTAACAAGGTCTTGCGCTACCCGGCCCGCTACCCAGATGTGTTGGTGTCGGGCGAGAATGGCGGCTGGGTGCTGGCCCGCACTGTTCTGGATGCTGAGCTGTACAACAGGCTTAAGGCCAACCCATCCTTCCTGTAAGTGGGCTGACTGAGGCTTTTGCTGTCGTCTCTTCACATGCCATGGGCAGGCGATTTTGTGCTGGCTGATGTGAGGCAGGGTTCAAACACGCTTCTCCTTTCAGGGTTGGGTCCGCAAGTGTCAATGCTGTGCTGTGGGTTGTCAGCCAGGGTTGTTGAGCCTGACAGAATGGCCAGTGGGTTGCAGCTTGCCTCCAATCCATCTCAGTTTCACGCCTCATCCTTTGCCTTTGCGGCATTCCGCCTCTCCAATTACGCTGCTTGCTCTGACATCCTCAGTTTGGTGTGCCTGAAGCCGCCCTGATGTCCTGCCCTGCCTCCTGTGCAGGCAATGGGCTCACGTTGACAGTTTCACTCTCTACAGTGAGACAGGCACCAGCAGCAACGACCGCATCATAGACTTCCCACGGCCGTGCTCCCAGCAAGTGCTGGACGAAGTTAGAGACGTGAGTGGCTGCGGCACATCTGCCTGCTGTTATGAGGGACCCATGCGGCTGCAGGCCAGAGCTCCAGCACTGTTTGAGTATTCTGCTGCTGCTGCCGCTTGCATCTCACCGGCCATCAAAACCTTCCGGTTCCGCTTTGCAGAGTTCGCTCCGCTCATGGTGCCCATCTTCAGTTGTTCATTCCAGCTCCCATCTGTTCGTCTTCCTGTTTACAACCCCGTCCCGTCGTGCCTGAATGCCTGCCCACCCACCTGCCCGTCACACCCGCCCACCCGCTTGCTGCAGTGGGAGCTTGACCTGACGCCGGTTGATGAGGCGACAGTGAGGGCTGCCCTGGACATCCCTGTGGCAAAACCAGACTGGGCTGACCCTGATCCATCACCACAGGTGAGGGGAGAGACAGGAAACTAGGATGAGACAGGAATAGTGGGGGGAGAACCCTGCGTTGCTGCCATGGCTGGCCTGGCCCGCTGGGCGGGCAGCGTGGGCTACAGAGGAAATTATCTGGTCCAGCTGTGAGCAGCACCATGCAAACGTGGTTGGGCACTTTTCTGGCGTAGGGCACCCGGAATGAAACAGGTTTGTATGTTGGGCTTCAGTAAGCTCCAGAGCTGGTACGTGTGTACAGTGGGTGAGCATCAGGCAGGCCAGTGAGCAGCAGCCATGGCACCCTGCCCCCCGAGAGTCCGACTTATTGATAAGTTGCTGCCGCTGCTGCCATGGGCTGCAGGAGGAGTGGGGGCAGCGCGAGCGGGGCCGGGGCCGCCCAGGAGATCGTGGTCGCGGCAGCTTTGGCGAGAGGGAGGGCGGCCGTGGGCGGGGGCGGGGGCGCGGGCGGTTTGAGGGGCGTGGCCGCTTTGACGATAGAGAACGCGAGGAGGGTGCTGGCAGCGGCGGCTGGTTTGAGGGAGGAAGCAGCAGCAGCGGTGGCGGCTATGGCGGGTACCGAGAGCGCCAAGGTGCCGGCCTGTACACCTCAGGCTTTGAAGGAGGTGACCGCCGTGAGCGGCAGCAGCGCTGGGGGGAGGGCGGCGAGCGCTTTGAGCGACGCGGGCGGCGCGAGGACGGGTTCGGGAATGCGGGAGGCGGCCGCGGCGGCAGGGAGTGGCAGGACCGGGGCCGCAGGGACCGTGATGGTGAGCGTGGCGCAGGGCGGCGGTTTGATGACAGGCGGGAGAGTGGTGGCGCCGGCGGTTACACCGAGCGGCGGCGTCCGCGTGAGGGCACCGCCACCAGCTGGTCCAGCGGCAGCAGGCAGGGCTGGTTTGAGGGAAGCAGCTCCGCTGGTGCTGGTGCAGAGGCTGGCAGCCCGTGGGAGAGCGGCAGCGAGGCGCCGTTGGCTGGTACCAGCGGCGACGATGCGGGCTTCACTGGCTGGTTTGATGCTGCGGCAGCTGCTTTTGATGTTGGCCAGCCAGGCGATGGCGGTGCAGCAGGCGACTCGTTTGCAGCAGCAGGCTCAGCAGGGGCAGGTGGCAGCAGCTGGAGCTGGGACGAGGCACTGGGGCAGCAGCCAGCTCAGCAGCAGCCGGAGGGGCAGCAGCAGCAGCAGCAGGAGTCACAGCAGGGCGGCGCACCCGATGAGCCCGCTGTGGATGCTAGCGGCATCTGGGATGAGCAGCCTGCCGCAGATATCGGCCTCACATGGGGCGCCTCGGCCTCCGATGGGGCGTCCGGCGGCATTGCTTATGGCATCCCGCAGCCCCAGGCCTACCCACAGCAGGGGGAGCGCCGAATGCGCCGCGACGAGGGGCGCTCAGAGCGGGTTGGTGGTCGCGGCGATCGGGGTGGCAGAGGGGGCAGGGGTGACCGTGGTGATCGTGAGCGCAGAGGCAGGGGTCGTGGCGGCGAGCGTGGCAGCCGCTACGGAGAGCGTGGTGGTGGCCGCCGCGGCAGCAGGGATGGCAGCAGCAGCAGCAGCAGCGGCTGGTTTGAGGGCAGGAGCTCCGACGCTGAGGCTGGTAGTGCTGCCGCGGATCTGTCATGGTGGGACGCTGACGGTAATGATGAGGTGAGTCCTCTGCAGGTAAACAAGCTTGCTATGCACACCCAATTGAGCAACAGCAGTATGTGTGCTGTCCTAGGCTGTAGTTTTCTGTGCCCTCATGACTACTCTTGGTGTTGTACATGGCCGCCATTGTATGGCTGGCATGTTTGCATTTAAAACAAAGCCTGAAGTACCTGCCTGGCTGGACGGGATTTTTTTTTTACCATCACAATATTGCGCCCAGCGCTTTCCTGCAGGGCGCTTTCACCGGCGTGTACTCGGGAGGTTCTGACGACTGGGAGGGACGTAAGGACACCAGCGCGGGCACCAAAGCCAGCAGCGAGGGGAGCCAGCGGTCGGACCGTCGGGGGCGGAGTCGAAGCAGCAGCCGAGAGCAGGAGGGTGGCTGGGACTCTGGCTCAGCCAGCGGCGAGTCCTCATCAGCTGATGTGGCGGCAGCAGCAGCCTTTCAGCCGGGGCAGCAGGTGGGTGTGTGGATGGCAGAATGTTGCGGATGTTGACCCAGAGGATTTCTGCTGTGGTTCACGTCACGGTTGTGGGCCCAAGCATGCCCAGCACATGTAGGCGCACTGTGGCTGCTGCCTTCCTGGAGCACCAGCAGATGCCCCCCAGGTGTCAAGCCTGTTGCTGTCTGGCACTTGGTGGCTGGCAGCTCAGGCATTGCCTGTCCCCCTCTCTCCCGCCCGGCCTGTTGTGGATCCCTCTTATCTGATTGGTTGCTCCCCTTGTGCTGCCAGCAGGTTGCGGTTGTCAGCGGCAACTTCCGCGATTTTGAGGGCACGGTGGTGGCAACGCAAGGCAGCCGCGTCACCGCTGAACTCGACATCTTTGTGAGTGTGCAGTCAAGCTTTGACAAATGAGGTGTACTTTCCTTGGTGTTGAAAGTGCGGTGGTGTTCTTCAAGGGGTGTGCCTAGGCGGATGGGCGTTTTCTTGACATACTAGCTTCTCAGCTGATTGGTGGCACTGAGCAATGCGCCTCCTGCTGCACTGTCCGTGCGCAGGGCAAGCGCACAAGAGTGGACCTCAGCCCCTCTGATGTGTCTGCAGCAGGAGGTGAGGACCCATGAGCGGCAGCAGCGCTCACACAGCAGGCACCTGAGCTGAGCTTGGGTTTGGTGGCCTGGGCTTGCAGCTTTCCAGCTTCAATTGCCATTTTCTTGCTATTTTACTTTAACCCCACCAAGGTATTTGATACCACCAAGGTATCTGCTTTCACTTCAGCTAACAAGCACGTGTCGGTGGGCCACCGGTCTGCACTTGTCGCATAGGTTCAACGTCCATCACAGGCATTACATTTCCAACTGTAAAGCTTACGAGGTACAACATATTAAAGGTTGTTGAGACAATTCAAGCAAGGGCAAGATATAGAACAGCTACAAACCAGCCGATATACGGACTTCGCACCCCGCATGTGCTTGTGTCAGGACAGGGCCTGCAGCAGCTCAGAGAGGGCGCTTGTCATCTCGCTGATGAACCGACCGCTGCCTGCCCTATGTGGTCCTTGGCAAGGACCGAGACGCCCTGCGATCCTCAAATACCCTGCGCTGCCGCCGCTCCAGCGCACCATGCCACTTTTGACAGGTGGGCTGCGAAAACAGGCGCGTGGTGCCCGTTCGGTGGTCTATGCATGCGTGGACTGCCACCGCCGGGACCTAAAGGTCCAGTTCGCTCGCCAGCACTGGAGACACATCAGGTGCCGTGGCAATCTTAGCCAGCACCACATGCCTCGGCAGGCACCATTGGGGGACAGCGACACAGGGGGGATGAGCAAGGATGCTGCCAGCACTACCATAGTTGCCGGAACCTCGCCATGACGGACTTCATCAGATGCTGCAGCGGTGGAGCTGTCCAGGGACCACCTAACCCGTGCATGCACCTGTGTTGAGACGCCTCGTAGTCTTCCATCATGAGCGCTAACACTGTGCGCTGGGCAATCTTGTCAGCAAGGTCGGCAAGCAGGGCAGGCAGATGCTGAAGGTTGGGCAGCCGCCAGGCGATAGATGGAGCGCAGGGCAGCTTCGCCCTGCCACCATATCCGCCGCTCCGCCACCCTGCCTCGATCTTGGCGATTTGTAACCATGTGACTGCAAGCAGCAGGCTCGCAAGGGGGGTCCTGAGCTCGGCAGGAAGCTTGTACAGGGGCTCCATCGCGGTTGTTGCCTTATGCGCTAGCTAATCTTAGAACAGATCAAACGCGATTTATGTGAGTGCAAAACGGCTCCACAGCAGATATCGACCTAGCAGCGAACAGGCCCGCTTTCCCTGCAGCTACCTTCGAAGTTGCACGTGCCAGCACATGAGTACAGCCATTTAGCCTGTGAGCGAACAGGTGACTTGAATTCACGCCAGAACCTGACATGGATATGCAAAATTTGTGCAGTGTATCAACATGTGCAGCTCTGCCCTCCCGACGCCGACGCTTGCTTGCCCCACCCTCCAGCGGGGCCCGCCGCTGCTAGGCTAGCGGAATCAGCAAAGGGACTCAAGCCTTGAAACTACGATTACGAGTTTAACGTAGGCTGCAACGTCTTCGTTTTCCAGAGCTATTACGCCGCCATCCTAGACTGGCTACAGTGTTGGACAGCAGCCGCATGCTTCGATGGCGGCGGCGGCATGTCAGCAGCAGGTGGTCTCAGATTCAGGCGAGCGTCAGCCCCTAATGCCAGCCTGCACTGCGACATGGGTGTGTTATGTGGGCCACTGCAAATGATTTCTGACCTGTTCCCCTATATAAGTACAAAGAACTGGAAGCAGGTTAGCCTGGGTAATTAACGGCAGCACGGCGCCAGCAAGCTGCATGGTCACATTAGCAAGGGCGGGTCCCCGCCATTCGTGAAACAGTTACAGGTGGATACCACGATAACGGAACGTAATGACACTGAACAGCTTTGTTTACTGCGTGGCAGCCCCATTCGTCGCGCCATTCCCAATCGGAAAGCCTTCGCATTGCTGTACTGCTACAAGGCAGTACTCGTTGTAAAAACCTCATAACACATGCTTCGTGTTACCGAACAGCGACCACATTGATTTTTAACCGCCGTGTCGCTGTTGGTGCGCTTGCGACGCAGAATCAAGGTCAGCTTTGTTCCTGCTCGCGAACAAGCACCGAACAAGCAAGCTTCCATGTCCGCGAAACGCTTCCTAATAGCGTGTTTCGTCGCTCTGCTGGCGTCTAATGTTGCCGAAGCCGGTACGGAACCCCTCTCCGGCGCCTAAAGCTAGGCAGCTCTGCCTACAGGTGTAGGGCCTTGCCGCGCCTCTCCTCCCCCTGTAAACCCGGTTACCCTATGCGTTTCAGGAATTGATGACTGGTTGAAGAGGAAAGCGAAGGATATTGTGGGCAAAGCCGCCAGCGCAGGGGTGGATGGGGTGAGGAAGCAGCAGAGGGTGCTGCCAAATGGCAAGTCTTCTGCGTGGGACTTGCGCATGCAGCAGAGCCCTCAACAGCCCTCCGCTGAGACGGCGCTGTGTAAGCCCCTGTGGCCTACACTTTATGCTGGCAGGGCCAAACAATAACATGGATGTCAGTTCTTACACACACACACACACACACACACACACACACACACACACACACACACACACACACCCCACCTGATCCCGCTTAATTTCATCTGACAATCTGGCCACAAGCCCTGCCAACCTGCCACACTCTGTGTAGATATCAAATTACATTGCTGATGGCCTTGCTGCGGATGGCGAGCATGATGCTGCAGAAGCAGTGCGCAACAGCGGGGATGCTGTGGAAGCAGCCATTGAAGCCAGCATGGATGCAACGGCATGCTTTGGCACCGTCTCCGCTGGCGCCACGATTGGATCTCTAGCGGGACCATTGGGAACGGCTTTTGGGGCTGCTGTTGGCGCCGCCTTTAACCCCTCCTGCTGGGAAGCGGTTTCTGGGTTTGCCACCACAGTGAAGGAGGCTATTGACACTGGAAGGAATGTTGCTGATGTTATCAACAGTGAGCAAACCTGCGACCCACAGTGCAGTGGCAACGCTGTGCCCATGTGTAGCACACAGGTGAGCATTGCTTGCAGTGTTGGCCAAGCGCTCCTTATTGTGCTCAGGATACCTGCACGCGCCCCTGGTTGCGGCATGCACTGAAGCAGATGCAATCACCACCCGCTGATGCCTGCAGGAGTGCAGTGAATACTGCGACTCCCTCTCTCCCTCCTGCTTCACCTGGTACATGGATGAAGGCTGCTGCCTATGCAAGTCCCATTGCGACCATGAGCCCAGCAATGATGATTGGGTGGAAACACCCACCTACGACCAGGGCACCTCTTCCGGCAATTGCGCCCCAATAATTGAGTATGGAGTTGATTACTGGGGGGCAGATATTGTGCCTGTCACGGTGAGGGGCGGCAGCCTGCATTTGGGCGGGCCGGATCGATGTTGCAGTCAGGCCGGAGGCCTTGATTGGGGATCACCTTGCCGAAGGCAGTGTCTTGCCAGCCTGCATAACGAGCAGCTAGAAGGATGCACCCTCACTCCTGGGGCAAGAATCAACGGGTGCCGCAAATGGTAAGGCCCTGCTGTGGACTCTTTGGGTTTGGATGTGTGCTGCAGCTGAATTGAGCCACCTGCCTGCCGCGCAGACTAAGTGGGCTGACACCGCCGTGTCTGCTGCTTCCCCTGAGGACTGCTGCGAGGCCTGCAGCCTCTACAGCTTCTGCCAGGTGAATCAATGGGCACGGGCGGCACTGTGCAGGGCAGCAAGGGATACACTATAGTTAGCAGGCAGAAGCGGGGGTTTTGCATATGCCTACTGTGACTGTAAATCAAGGCTGCACATGCGAAGAATGCTTGTCATGGTTCTTGCTCCCCTCAGGCCTGGACCTTCACCGCTGGCAAGCACTGCAAGGAGCGCTTCCCAAAAGCCCCCGGCTGCTGCTTCCTCAAGGCAAGTTCTCATGCTGGGCGCCAGATTCTTTGCCTTTGAAGCAGTCCCGCTCCAAGACTCTTCCACTGAGCGACTTGATGCCGTGAGACTTACCCCAGCCGTTTTGTTCCCAAGCTGCTGGCCCTACCCGTGCAACCTGCTGCACCTTGCCTGTTCCTGCCTGCAGAAGGGCTCTGGCTGGGAGGTGCGGTACGAGCCAGACATGGTCAGCGGTACAGTCGATTCCCAGCGGGCTGTGGCCTCCTGCACTGTGGAGTATGACACTATCCTGAAGGGTGGTGGCCTCTCTGAACCAGATGGTGAGCGGCAGCTGCCAGAAGGGCGCTGCAGCGGGAACAATAATTACAGCTTGTGGAATGCGTGCGTGACGCAGTACTGATAGAGGCAAGGCACCTGCAGAACTGTGAGACCCTGCTTATCTGTTGATTTTGTACTGCAGGCTCCGAACTTGTCGTGCCCACCATCTCAGATGTTGACTGCTGCAATGCATGCGCCAACACACCCAACTGCAATGCATGGTGAGCAGAACACCGCAGCCGATCACCAGTTCTTAGCACTGACTTTCTTCAGTGGTGCTTCTTCCTGCTCCACAGCTTGCCTGCTGCTGCTTCCTTTAGTTATCTTATCTTTGGTTGGTCTACCAGTTAGTGCGGTGCACCATGCTTGCAGGACCATGACTCCGCCTTCCGAATGCTCCAGCCGTTTCAACCAGCCGATTGTTGGGTGCTGCTTCCTGAAGGTGAGTTCTAGGTAGCAGTGAGTCTGCATCGGCATTAAAGTGCTGAAACTGGCAGCAGCCTGCCACGACTAATGTTGCTGGGTTTCCAATACAGTCATCAGCACCTCATTATGCTTTTACCCTACTACCACCACCTGCACGTGCAGGGTGCCAGCGGCTGGAGCCGCACCAATGACGATAAGGGGGTGATGACTTCTGGTCAGGTTGTGTCCTGGAGCAAGAAGTAGATGCCAGCTCAGCTGTCAGCACAATATACAACTCATTATTGGTTATAAATACAGCGAGTGGTCCGTCCACCACCTTTTCCCTACCTAGGCACGCCCATGTCAGCTGCCTGAGCCATGACAACAGCCAAGCTGAAGTGATCACACTCAACCTCTTCCCACAAGCACACATGTCAACCCGAACATGGTAAAGTTTAGCGCACAGCGCCTGGCACCTTTTATTTGGGCTGAACTCTTCTTTTGTCAACGGGAGCCCCAGCTCCCCCTATCACATGTACATATCCGACCTGCAACTCCTTGCCACGAGTCAGCCACAGCTGCTGCCAGGCGCCCTGGCGATGCCATCACTGCCATGCGACACCTGAAAAATGCCACACCAGTCACGTCATCAAAATGTCCCTGCCAGAAGTCAGGCATCAGCCTGTTTAGCGGGGGCTATCTGCAGTTCTTTCACAAGAGGCTCAAGGGAAAAACCAACAGCAGTGATGCCGCCTGCTGCCAGCAGCAGTAATACGACACGCACAAGATATCGCATGATGCATCTGCTGCCTACCCTGCATCCACTGCTTGCTATTGCGCCTCCTGCTCCTGCTGCATCATGCGCTGGAGGGGATTCTCAACGGCTTTCTTACTAAGCTTTCTTCAGCGCTCCCTTCAACCTCCTGCTGATGCTGCCACTGCACTGTCTGGCCCTGAGAGCTGAGAGGAAGGCTGTGTTGGCGGGGGGGCTGGTGGTTGCGGCCTTGGGGGTGCCATGCACAGGTTGAGCTGCAGGGACAGAGGAAGCAGTGTAAGTAAGTGACTGAGGCGGCGGGAAATAACTAGTCTAGAGACGCCTGTTGTGCTCCACCGTATGAACTTATTCACGAAGCAGACAGTTTGACGGCACTTACCCTGTAGTACGCTTGTAGCTGTCGCACCCCAACTGCCGAGGAGTCCATGCCGCTGCAGTGACATCCCAGCAGCTCCAGACAGGATCAGAAGGCGGTGGGGGGCAGGAAATATGCATGCACAAAAGCAATGCACTAACGCAGCAGCCAATACCTCGTAACAAGAACAGTAAAAACAACTGGACAACAATCCGGGTGGACCGGCTAGGGGGCTATGTCGCTAGCTACCTGCATGACGGCCTCGCATTGAACAGCAGGCCGCACACCCGCTCTTGCAGCGGGTGCCCTGCCAGGTTTTGCACGGCTAGGCACTCGTTGGCAATGTTGGAGCAGGCTGACTGCATAACAGGAGCCAGACAAGAGACGGCCGCATTGAATGGCACGTAGTGGAAAGGGACGCGAGCGGCAACACAGCTGGAACACAGCAAATGTCAAAGCTGGACATTGACACGCAGGCATCCTGCCAACAGCTAGGCCTATTGCACCACCACGTCAGCAGCATACAGTCAAGTTTTGATTTTGCCCAGCACACCTCGCACAGCTGCCGCCCTGTCCGCAGGCTCCAATTGCAGTGTTGGTCGCTTTCTAAGCACGTGTAGATGGCTACAGTGGCAGGGAGAATGTATATGCAGCATCTGTGAGTGACGCTGGCCACCAACTTTTCACATGAGCTGCTGACAGACGAATAGATGTGTTACTTCGCTTCCGGAATGTGCTTTGCTTGGCAGGCAAACATGGTACACCAGCAGCAGCAGCTTTACCCTGCAGCGCGGTGGGGCAAGTAGCACTCACCATCCACTTGCACAATGCAATTTTCTGGAACTGCACCATTGTAGTAAGCCGGGATCCGCCAGCCACTGCCATCACTGCCGGTTCCAGCCAGCTTCTCAACTGTGTTGGAGAGGTAGTGCGCAACATCCTGCGGCGTGACTGGATGGTGAATGAGTGTGGGGGCTTCCTTACATGGGGCATCCATCATGGAGGCAGCCGATGATGCAAGACACTTGCTGACTACCAAGGCCACAAATGTTCATGTTGACTGTGCAAGAAGCAGAACTTGCGGGGGCTCACAGCTGGAAAGAAAGCAGCAAGGTTGCTGAACCGTTCTTGCTGCAGGCTTGGGGGGGCTTTGTTACAGTTCAGCGCAGGTGGTGCTGGCGACATTGGCTGGGGGGGGGCTGCAGAGCAGGAGCGTGACAATCAAGCCGGCATGGGCACCAGGCAGGTTTCACCCCATGCAGAGTCGGCAATGAACCCCGATGCATATGCACCCGCATCAGTTCCAGGACTGCAATGAAGCCAATTCCATCTGCAGCATCATTGCTGCGGCTACAAATGGGTTGAACGCGAGAGCACTCACGTGGAGCAGGCCTGGGAGGTGGCTGGAAGAACAGAGTGCGGGTGGGCATGAGGAGCGCTGGCGGTCCGCTGGGCAGAGCGGCTGGCTGCACCTGAGGCTGCTGCCGGCTGCCGCTAAATACCGACCTTAAGTTGATGCCCGCGGCAGTTGCCAGCAGCAGAAAGATCCAGGCCACAAACAGCATTTCATGGCGGCGGAACAACGGGAGCACCATGTCGGCTCCATACCACTCAAGCTGCTCCCAGTCTTCTGCTGGCCCTTCAAAGCCCGACTGGCCACCGCCTGCACGAACCTCCACAAAATACGTGTCCTGCCACTCGCCGCTGCTACTAAGCTTGCCGCCCTCGACGCCCGGACTTGACCACGCAGCGGCAGTGGCTGCGCCCACCAGGCTGGTGGCGCCACTGGCTGGCCACTCGCTGCCAAGCATGCTTGGGGACTCTTGCTGTTGCGCAGAGTCGTCGAATATGCTGGTGCCGGCCAGCGAGGGTCCGGTGGAGGAGTAACGGTGCATGATGCCCGAGCAGTGCGACCAACCAACTTGTGGGTTTGTGGAGCACTCGGCCGATCAGCGAGGCGTTGGCGCATTACAAGCAGGGACTATTCCAGGATGGGGCTGGAGATGTAGGCAAACGGACTTTTAGGAATCGCAAGGCGGAACCGTCGCTGCAGCGCGCCGGTGACGAAGGCTTAACAATGGAAACACTGTCGTATAGAAGATGTCCCCAATGATAGTTACGAAACAGAAGACATTAGACAGAAGATCAGGCGTCAGGCCTAGGCGCAATGCTGGCGCCAGCCGGGCGCCAACCGTCATTTTCTAGTTTTGCCAGACCACGTTCCAAACCCTATTTGAAGTACATTATTTGTTGGTGCTTCGCTGGAAGGTTTAAAGATCGACGTCATGTATATGTAACAATATAAAAGTTGCTAGAAGTAAACTCCAAATAAACGGTTGTACGGCAACGCCAGCATGGCACGTCCACGGCCTGTATTGTTGGCAGCCTTTAGCCCACGCAATGGCTACTTGCTGCTGCCTCAGCCCGCTCCTTCAGCGCAAGATTCATGTCTTTGAAGCCCTGCTCTGTGGCGTTCAGCATGCCTCCCACCAACGGCACAAGCAGCCCTCGGAAGTTCTCGCCGTGCACAAGGTGAGTCGTGCTGCCGTGACCAGAGCCGGCTGTGAGTACAAAGTAGTGTTCACCAGCGAACAAGCCTGGGACAGGCAGGCTGCCTAGCCAGCGCAACTCCTTACCCGGCTCAACTGCAACGCAGGTAGAATGGGCGGCGCAGGCAGCTGGTTGATTAGTAGAAGGCCACCACCGCATTCAACTGCCCCTAAGGCAGGGGCGGCTGCAATTTGGCCTTTGCCGACAATGCACAGCCGTGTTGTTGATGTCCGCAGCATCACCTTTAAGCAGCTTGGGAGTGAAAGTGCCTGTCGTCTTGCCAGGAGGCTTGGCGATTATTTTGATTTTGCCGCCCAATTTCAGCTCCCCCTCTAGCTGTGTGAGGAAGGGGTTCCACTCCGGATAGCTGGCGCCATCTGACAGCACTTTCCACACTGCCTCTGGTGGGGCATTAATGTCAATCTGAGTCTCGATGTGGCGGGTTGGCAGCATGGCTGGAAGGTGGCACTGCTGGTGAGTGCTGCAGCCAGCGGATTGGGAGGGCAAGCAGCAGCAGCACACTTGGCAAAGTGCGCAACTCAGTGAATTGAGGGCTGGGATGCAGTAGGCGATGGCGCTGCTCCCAAGGTGGCAGAGAGCGTCAAAGCGTGCTGCGCTGGGCCGCCTGCAACAATGCGCGGCGGCAGCATGCTATTGCTGGGTCGGTAAACCCAAGCTGTGCGTTGCAGTCGGAATTCCATTGCGTCCTGTCGCAGACTGTGAGCGGGACTTTCTCACCGAGTTTTAACAGGTTCAGCGGCTGAGCTTCAGCCGCTCCAGCGAAGGGCACCTAACCGTGGCTTTCTGTCCAAATGCTCAGCGTACCACAAACAGCACAGAATCGTATTATAACTTGTACAGAGAGACGCCGGCCGCCATGTCGGCACAAACACTCTCGTAACCCTTTGGTGTCCCCCGAGTAGTGTACATATGTGCTCATCCACTGGCACTAGAGCTGGGTGCCACCGCCATCACTGCCACTGCCTGCCCCAGGGTCCCTCCCATTGATACGCTATCCCCCTCGCCAGAAAACAACCCGCAGGGTGCGGCCCCAGCACAAGCGGTGGGATATGAGCAGCTTCCACGTCCCAGTAAACGCGTGTTATGAAGACAATGTACACATTACTCAAGACAGGTAACCCTGGCGGCAGGCGACCTCTGCTGCTGTTCAGCAGTGGCCAGGTGTGCACCAGGTTCCCCACTCTTTGCAGCTCAGCTGGCCATAGTCGTGGTCGAGCGCATTATTTAAGCATGGTGTAACTCGCGATTCAAGGCTGGAGTAGGCATTCATACCTGCCGGTGGTGTGACGTAGGCCGCACCACTCCAGTTTGGGACGGCGGCATTCCAGCTGCGGGCGTTGCTAACCATGCGTCTGGTTGTCAGGGAATCGTTTGAGGCCAATATACTGGCAAAAGAAGCTGCCGCAAAACCATGCTACAAATTGCTCCAAAGCTGCCTGGATCGTCCTGGAATATCAGTAAGGCAGGCAGGTGCAGAGCTGGCTTCCCAGCGCCACACCCTGCCAGCCTGTCGCGCCGTGGTTCTTCCTCCTCAGCCTTGCGCGCCTCCAGCCACTCGCGCGTTCGTTACTGTCTCTACTTTTCTTGGCGGACGGCGGTGTGCTTTGTGCGTTTGTGAACCGCGCACGGAAGGTGCCCTGCCTCATATTCGGACTGCGGCGCGGGTCTGTCGGCCCCAGTGGCCAACAGTCACGGCCACAGCCGCATATATTGCCGTAAACCCGCGTGATGGGCTGTGCGGCCAGCACGACGCGGGCAGGAGGCGGAGAGCTCACCGTGTCGGTGAGCCAGTCACTAATGTCCAATCTGTGACAGCATAACCGTTCCGCGGCGCCGCGGGCGCAACGCCGCATTTGCCCCGGACGGCCGCTTTGCAACTGGCCCCTTCGAGCTCCCCCAACAGCCTCCCCTCTCCTGCAGGCCCGAGTTGCACCTCATTTCGGCCATGGCAAGCCAACCAGCGATAATGGCAGCGACGGCACGTCCCTGAGCACTTCGCTCAGCGCCAAGCCTGAGTCGTTGCCAAAGACCAGCGGCGGCTTGCCGCCCACCTCAACGCCAGAAGTTGCTGCCCCCGTCATGCTCTACGACACGCGCCAGTTTTCTGTAGAACAGGATAGGGAGGCTGCGGTGAAAGCCTTGGAACTGGTGGACACCCCTGTGGATGACCCGCGTTTTAACGTGATCACCAAGTAAGTGCTGCAGCGGGGGCTTAATGTGTGTACACCGCTTCTGGGCCCTAAGCGAAAATGGTTGGCAAGTCCCTTCTGCCTATGTACAGACTGTTTTGGCATGTGTCAGTTGGGTTGGCCTTCTGTTCTCGTGGCGGTGTGTTTCTGCCTTATACTGGCACTTCAACCGGTGTGCGAAGTATTTTGTGATGGCCGCCACTGTGCTGGGCCCTCGGTGCAGGCTGATGTCCAGCATCTTTCAGACGCCTGTGGCTCTCATCACTCTTGTCACTGAGGACCGAGTGTGGTTCAAGGCAAGTGCTGCCAACTTGCGGCTGTTCCAGTTTAGACAAGATGCTGGGTCTTGGCTTCTCGTTATGTGCGCTCGCATGTGGCACGGTTTGGCTTGCAGCCAACGCGCACATCATGCTCAAGCCCTGGCCAGAACCTCACGTTGGGGCCTCAATTTACGCTCATCTGCCGCACAATACTTCCCTGTAGAGCAAGGTGGGGCCCTTTGGCGCATGCGTGGTGCGCGAGGGCAGCTGGTGCAATTACATCAGTGTCCCCAACACGCCCGAGGGTACGTAAACCAGCTGTCACGTTAGGCATGCAGGCAGCTTTCTAGCGATTGAACCTCTGGTGTTACCCCTTGACGTGCATGCAGCAGCAAGCTTACCTGTGGAAGGCTTTCACCTGCCTTCCGTTGCCTCCGCTGTGATGCTGATGCTGAATGCATGGCCTTATAGAATTGCAGCTACCACACAGTCGTGCTCCGCCAATCCCTTTACCAGTCTTGCCTGCTGCAGTGCTGATTACGGAGGATGCGTCGGAAGATGCTCGCTTTGCGGCAAACCCCTATGTGACAGGCGCTCCCTACATCAAATTCTATGCTGGCGCCCCGCTGGTCGGCAAGAGTGAGTGCTGCCTGTGGATGCGGCTCGTGTTGCGCGCGTGGCTGTTGCGCGCATGGATTGTAAGGACGGATGGGAAGCTGCCTCTCGGGTTCGGTCTGCGCAGTTGGGAAGGCTCAACTGAGTCTGCTTTCTTCCTGGCTGGTACCCTGGTACATGAAGTCCCGACCCTCTTGCCCTGCAGATGGCATGCGCTATGGCACACTGTGCGTGGTGGATTTGAAGCGCCGCTCCTTCAGTGCTGAGATGTGTGAGTAACTTGATCGCTGCTGTTTGATGCATCACGGCGTGCGGAATTACACTCGTAATGTGGAGCCAGTTGCATCAGCGACTGGGTGCAGTTGCCCCTGCACTTGGATGCCACGCACACTTTTGGTTACCAATTGGATACGTGTTGTTCCCATTTGCAGATGCACTCCTCATCAATTTCGCCAACTTGGTTGTTCAAGGTGCGACGGCATAAAGGCAACTGCATGCCAGCTAGTCAGCCAGCGAGCCTCGTCGCGTTTGTTTGTGGCCATGCTAGCTTACACAAGTTGACAACATTGTGATGATGTCTTGCTTCCACTGCAGAGCTTGAGCGGGACTCTGCCATGATGCGTGAGGTGCATGATGAGGTGACGGCCACGGCTGAGGGCCAGGAACGCATTCAAAAGATGCTCAAGACGACAACCAGTAAGCACCCTATGCCAGTTGCAGCTTCTGCCATCTTTTCACTCGCGTGAAGCAGTGCGTGCCGTAAAATGCCTTCAAGGCACCCTGTCTGCTGGAGGGGCTGTGATTGCTGACTTTTTGAGCTCATGCTGCACTAGTTTACACAACTGTCTCTTAACTGAGTGTATGGCCACTACAAGCAGGCAGCGTGGCGCTGGTGGATGTGCGCTCTCGCTCCTGGCCGCTGCTCTACGCTAACGACGCATTTGCTCAAGATCAAGGCAGCAACAGCGTGGATGCCTGCACTGCCTCGGGCTTTTGGGACCTGTTTGGGGTGGCACAGGTGGGTGGGGGGGTGGGGGGATCCAGGCAGATGGACTGGCTTCAGTGTGCCTGGCTGGGCAGACCTTTAGCAATGCCCAGCTGCAAACAGTGCCCAGGTGCCAGGTGCCAAGCAATTGATAGTGGGTGCTCTATCATCTGGCCCTCATCCCCCCACGCTTTCTGCTCAAGCGCTGCGCTTTCCTGCCGCAGGGGGCCGAGATGCACGATTTGATTGAGGCGGTGGCTGCTGGCCGCGCGACGCGGACGACGGTGTTCAGCCAGCGTACCGGGCAGCGTCTGTCTGTCTTGCTGCGTCCTGCCTCCTCCGACCAGCTCCAGCCCAGCAAGGCCATCGGCATCCCGAACTGGGTGCCCAGCGAGAGAGCCACAGATGTGGGATGCCACGCAGGTGCGGGTGCTGGGAAGACATGCTGGTGTTTTCTTGCTGTCCAGGAGACTGACATTCGGGGCTGTTGTTACAGCAAGGGCCTGCGGCTCAGAACTAAACTGTGGTTGCAGGCGGGCTGGCTGGCTGCAACTTATGCATTATTCTTGAGTTGTGCAATCTGCCAAGGTTTGCCATCAGCAGTGGAAGGTTCACCTTCTGACCTCACCTGGCATTCTGTTGTGTTCCCTGGCCGAACTGCCTGCAGGTGCGCTGCCAGGTGCGCTAAATGCTGGAGGCGACGTTTTCGAGGGCCCTGCCACCACTGTTGACGACGCTCCCACACCCCAGCTGGCCAGCTGTTTCTGGTTTGTGACTGTGGAGGACCCCTTGGGCCAGGCGGCAGCTATGATGGCAGTCGATGCGCCTTCCCCGGTGGAGGTCCCTTCACCAGTTGACGGTGGCTCCCCGCCTCCCTCGCCAGCTGGCGCTCCTCGCACCCCAACACCACTGCACCGAGAGACCGTGATGCGCAACGAGAGCCCCAAGTCGGCGGCTCAGCTGCACACCTTCTCCTCCAAGCTGATGCCCAGTGTGCTGGAGGGGCTGGAGATGGGGCCCATGGTCGGCTCAGGCTCATTTGGCAGAGGTCCGTCCGCCGCTGCATGCCTGCCCCCGTACCCCCTCGCATCCCGGTCTTGTTGCCCGGTTGCTTGCTGCTTGCTGCATGCTGCTTCCTGTTGTCGCTTGGCCGGGCAACATGTTGGGCTGGCACTATCCGGTCGCCAGTGCCCCGTTCCCTGCTCGTTCTCTGCTCTTCCCAATTCTGCTCCTCCCCCACAACTTGCTCATGCAGTGTATCGCGGGCTTTGGGCGGGACGTGTGGTTGCTGTCAAGCTGATTGATTGCATAGCTGAGGCCAAAAACGGGATGCCCAGCGAGGCCGAAGTGGTGTTGCATGAGGCGGAGCTCTCCAAAGGCCTGGACCACCCCTTCATCGTCAAGGTGAGGCGCAAAGTGCAGTGCTGATGAGCAAAGCGGGCGTCAAGATACAGACTTCTATGTTAGATGACAATTTTGGATGAAAATGACAAAAAACATCAACTGACCAGTGAAAACTTTGAAGGGATAGGCCTGGTTGTTAGGCATTCGGGCGCATGCATCTTGGTGGCTGCCTGGCAAATGCGGTTGGCCTTGGCCTTTCTGTGTGCAGCGACACATCTGCTGGCACCAAGCCTCTCCTTGCTGGCTCACCTGCATTGCACCTACCTGCCCGATTTTGCCCTGTCTTGCAGACACTTGAGTATGCCTTGGTAACCGGTGAGGGCGGCTCTGCCACCGCCACCCTGTGGATCGTGCAGCAGATGTGCAATCATGGCACGCTGATTGAGGCAGGCGAGTGGCTTGTGGGGTTGGCAGTGTATCGGTGCTTCAATGCACATGCTGCTGCCGCAGCACCTTGCCTGGTTTCCCTTCCCTGGCAGGCGCAAGTTGTCGAGGTGACGGAGCTGCTTGGCCAACCCATAAACGGTTAAAGCCTCCCATGCCACGCTGGTGCTGAGGTCCTGTCCTGTCTGCTGCCTCCCAAAGTGCAGTTGACCGCGGGTGGATGCGCAACAGGCGCAGTTTGTTGGCGCCGCCCTGCATGCGCTCTGTGCTGCTCACGCTGCGCGAGGTGGCATCGGCCATGGCCTTCCTTCATGCCAACGACATCCTGCACTGCGACCTTACTGGTGAGATATTTGTAGGAGGAGTGGTCTGGGGGAGTAGTTTTGCTGTGCAGACTTTGTATCTGCTGGTGAGGCTGAAGGGTGAGTGTGCGACTGGGTCTGATATGTTGCTGGGGTAGACATTTGTGTGAAGGCAGACGGGACCACGGTACAAGAGGATGGTTGATCGCCATGGTCCTTGTTGCCACACATGCTCCCAGTTTTTACCGTGTCTCATTGTGCATGGTGTCTTCTTGCCCTCATGCTCAACCTCTTCTGACTGTGCTTCATCCCTGCACCCGCCAACAGGCAACAATGTGCTGCTCGATGCCACTGAGCGAAGTGAGGGGGATGAGCGTGGGTTCACGGCTCGAGTGGGTGACTTTGGGCTGGCCCGCAAGGCGGTCAATCAGGTCATCACCGCAACTTTCGGAACGTGCAGTCATATGGCACCAGGTACGTGTGCTAGTGCTCGTGTGCACACTCCTGTGTGTGTGTGTGTGTGTGCGCGTGTGCGCGTGCGCGCGTGCGTGCGTGCGTGCGTGCGTGCGTGCGTGCGTGCGTGCGTGCGCGTGCGCGTGCGTGCGTGTGCGTGCGTGTGCGTGCGTGTGTGTGCGTGCGCGTGCGTGCGCGAGTGCGCGTGCGTGCGTGCGTGCTTAGGGCTTTGCTGCCATGTTCCAGTTACAACCTGCTTCAGAGCTGCATGCAATGGGTGCTGTGCTACTACTGCCCTATGCAACCGATGCTGCTGCCTTGACTTCCTCGCACAATGCGCTGAGTTGGCGTGGTGGTTACTGCAGAGCTGATGACAGACGGAGTGCTGACCAAATCCGCGGATGTGTGGTCCTTTGGCGTCATCTGCTGGGAGATGTACAAGTGAGCAGCTTCGTGCTGGGCATGCTGGCACCCTTACCTTGGGCGGGACAGCAAGGCCTGTTTGCTTGCATGCCCGGCTGTGGCACCCGCCACGTGTCTCAGAGTTGTGTGGCATCTATGGACTGCGACCTCGTGAATTTATAGGGTTGCCTGTAGGGCAAGATTGAACCTATTGCCCATGCCTCCATTTACAATGCTCCACTGCGCAACTTTTCTGCAGCGGCATGCGTGCGTATATGGGCCTGCGCATGCCACACATTGTCTTCCTGGTCACCAGCGGCAGGGCCACCCTCACCCTCCCGGACAGCGCGCCGCAGGGTTTCAAAGTGGGAGCTGCTGCTGCTGCAGCTGCTTTTGCCTAACACAAAACAATTGCGTGTGCTGCAGCGTTTATTTGAAGCGCAGCGGACCTGACTGGTTGCTTGCAGCAAAGCCCTTCAAAGCTGCTTGGTCGGCTTTCTGGGTGGTTAGTCCAGTGCACAGCCTTGCTTATGCTCACCTGAGTGCTCTGTGCTCCTCCTTCTCGCAGGCATTGATGGACTCCTGCCTGCAGCGCGACCACGAGAAGCGCCCCAGGTGGGTTGCCGGGCCCTGGCATCCCAGCAGCTGTGCGCAGGCACCTTGCATCTGTGTGCCTTGAATACGTCTGTGATGTCACAGGCCTTCCGTTGGCATGTGCATGCAGGCATGCACGCACCAGCGCTCGCATGCATATGGATGCTGACCTGTTTGAGCGCTCTTGCCCCGGCTCCTTTCCCCTGCAGCTTTGAGCAGCTGGTGTCCCGCATTGATGAGATCATGGCAGCTGGGGAGGAGGCAACAGTGGCCCCGGCACCTCCCCCCATGCACACGGTGCGCACTGCGGCAGCAGCAGGCAGCGGGCTGGACGTGTGTTTAAACCACCAGTGTCCTGTTCCCTGCTTGTTGAAAACCCTAGAGCTGGACAACGCAGTGACTTCCCGTCCCTTGCTGTCTTGTATGGGCCTGCACTGGCAACCTGCCACTCAACTTCACTGTACTTGTCTCACCCTCGTCACGCCTACTCTGCTACCCACAACCCTTGTTTGCAGGGTCCATGCAAGGCATCTGCTGAAATGGCGGCTGCTGCTGTGGGACTGGTGGTAGCGGCATAGGTTGGACGCAAATTAGCCGACGAAGACTGCCTGCATTGTCGGCAGATGATGCGACGACCCGTCAGCAGTCGGGAGGGTGTGCTGTGATGGGTGTTGGCGTATGCGTGCCCAGCCACGCAGGCACTGAGCCCCCACCCCTACCCAGCACACACAACACCCCCGCACCCAACAAGAATGCAACGCTGCACGAAAAGACCAGCGCCACCTGTTTCCATAGCATGGCAATGCTACGCCACGCAAATATACATGCCCATATGCATGCAGCCATTTCCTGCCCTTGTAGCTGTCGTATAGCTGTGCTGTTGCCTTCTTCTATTTGCCATGGCAGTTTTTTTTAGCCGTCGTCTCACGCCAGGGCATTCATGTCTTACTTTTTCTATGTTGCAGCTGCCTCAAAAGATGAAACCGCCACGTATGCCTCATGCTTTCATGGTCACCTGTCCCTCACGCTGTTCTCTGTGCTTTTTCATTCGTCACCTGTGCTCCTTGGGTGCGGCTTCCATACAAGAAAGCTCCATTGTTGGTGGAGTGCAGCCAGGCTGTGCCACCTCGTCGGGAG
>JAAMXP010000947.1:30426-50513 GCA_019693395.1 Ettlia oleoabundans
CCCCCGCGCCCCGCCAACACGCTGCGCCGCTCGTCGGTTGCATCATTTAGTGTTGTTAAAGAGAGAAAACTACAGCCTACTGTGAAGTCTCCTTTGATACATCACTACTGTCAATATTACTGTAATACGACCTACCCAACCCACCCATCAACCCCAGCACGCTGCCCTCAAAAATAGTGTGGGAGACGCACGTGCACACTACTACCGCTGACGTGTCTGCTATGCTGTGGATTTCCAGCACGCTCGCAAGGATGCATCACCATTTGCACTCCAACGCCTTAGGTTTCTGAAATCCATTTTTTGCACCCGAGACGTTCGCACTTGGCTCTTTGCAGAGGCAAATCACCCGCTTGCTCCACCGCTCTACTCCTGCGATTATTAAACGACCGTACACCAGTTATCTGAGCGCGCGAATCAGCGGGTGGCGCAGTGTGAGGACGCAGCGGTGGTGGACGACGCAGGCGGTGGGCAGCAGGCGGTGTGCCTGCTCAGGTCTGCTTGCATCCAGCGGCCCTGAATGAATCCACCAGAAGATCTGGAATTTGAGGTCCAGGCGCTGCAGGCCACGTACGGGGAGGAGGAGGTGCAGGTAAACTGCGTAGATGGCGGCACCGCTGTTGTGGCAATCGCTGTTGCGCCACGCACCGACACCCGTGCCGAGCACGAGCGATTTGTAGCGGCAAGGCTGGTGATGACAGCGGGCCCAGGCTACCCAGCTGAGATGCCAGAAGTGAAGCTGTCAGATGCAAGAGGTGATCAGACGGCTGTGCGCTGGCAGCTGTTGCCTGTGCACCGCTCGCACCGCCACCTCTGCACTTGCTGTCTTTTGAATTCCGTCGCAGTACCGGTTGCCACCCAGCAACAGTCTTAACATTTTCAACGGCCCAGGGCAGTTGACCATCTGATCCCACTGGTCCCCTTGCGTGTTGACGCAGACCCAATCAACCACATGCGCTTCCTGCACCCCCCTGCCTTGCTGCCCTTCTCCACAGGCCTGCCTGATGCGCGGCTGGCTCAACTCCAGGCGGCTCTGGCTGCTGAAGCAGCTTCACTAGCGGGAGAGCTCCAGCTGGGCCACCTGTGTGAGACGGCCGCAGACCTGCTCACTGCCGCCAACCAGCCGGAGGGCGACTGCGCCTTCTGCCTGCAACCGTTGCTGCCACAAGCAGCGGCAGAACCAGGCAGCGGCAGCAATGATAACATCTACACTTGTGGCCCTCCAAGTGGCGGTGGTACCGGCTGCAACAGCGCAGGCGACGGAGTATGGCCAGCTGTGGTGCGCCTGGGCTGCTACCACTGCTACCACCTGTGAGTTCCTGGGTGATGGTGGTGGTGGTGTGTGTGTGTGTGTGTGTTGGGGGGCGGGGGCGGGTAGTTCATAGCCGGCTGATGTGCGGGAGCTATGTAGAGCACCAACCGGCCTGTTGCCTGTGGAATGCCTGGATGCTATTGGTGCTTCCACTTTGTAGTAATGCCATCATGCGGTGCGTTGTCCTGCTGCTCCTTGGAGGTGGTGCAGGTTTACCCCAGTACCCCCCCACCCTCCACCACTGACACGCACATGCACATACACACCCACTCGCACATGCACCACCCATCCACCCCCCACCATCACGCCTTCCAATGAATGTGCAGCACCTGCTTTGCTGCTTGGTGGCAGTGGCAGCAGAAGAAATTGGAGGAGCGGGAGCGGCAGCTGTGGGCGGAGTACAAGTCAATGGCGCCGCTGCGGCTGCTGGAAGAAAGCATCCGCCGTGAAACATTGAGCGGCAGCCCCGTCAGCAGCGGTGGCGGCAACAGCATGGGGGGCGGCAAAGAGGGACGCGGTGGGCGTGGCAGGCAACGGGATGCGGGACGCAGTGGCAGGGACGCCAGTGAGGGGGAAGAGGAAGGGGAAGAGGGGGAGGGGGAGGAGGAGGAGGAGTCGGCCTATGTGCTGTCCTGCCCCGCCTGTCGTGCTGACGTGGCACCTGCCAGCCTGGCGCACGCCTGGCAGCATCTCCAGGTGGGTGGATGCATTGCACCATTCCAGGAGTGGATGGCTGGGTGGATGGGTTGATGGCCGGGGGCCATGAGCTGGTTGCTGTACGCCGTAGCTGGAGGCTCCCAAAGGCGGTCAATTTCTGTCGCCAAACATTTGGCTGCTGTCAGCTGCCTGCTGTGGCAAAGATGCCCTCCTGTGCCTGTTGGCTGCTCTGTGTCCCTGTCCACTGTGCCCCCCGCATGCCTCCCCCTGCAGCAAGCCTCACCAGAGTCATGGAGAGGCGGGGGGGGCGGCGGCACTTCGGGGCGGGCGGCGCTGCAGCAGCTGCCGGAGACGCAGCGGCAGCAGCTGCAGGCAATGCAGCGGCGGCATGCGGCTGTGATGCAGCGGCAGGAGGCGTGTGGGGGCCTGGTAGAAGCCACGCACTCTGTCACACTTGCTGAGCTACAGCAGGCGGCGGCCGTGGCGGCGGAGCGTGAGGCTGCAGCTGTCGCTGGCAAAGCAGCTAAAGCAGCAGCAGCAGCGGCAGCAGGAGCAGCAGGAGCAAAATCTCAACAAGCTGCGGGTGATGGCCCAGGAGTGCCAACCAATCCCAGCCATGCCGATGGGAGGGGCAGGGGCCGAGGCAGGGGCACGCAACAGCGCAGCGGGCGTGGCTCAGGGGGCAGGCAGCACCAGCAGGGTGGTCGTGGCTCAGGGGGCAGGCAGCACCAGCAGGGTGGTCGTGGTAGGACGCAAAATGACAGGGAGGGAGGCAACGGCGGGGGCAGCGGCAGGGGCGCAGGCGGCAGAGACAGTGGGAAGGTTGCTGCTACTGCGACTAACACCCCACCACTTCGCCACCCCCACCACAACCCAACGGATGCAGCACCAGCAGCAGCACGAGCGGCAGGTGCAGCACGGCAAGGCACACAAACAGCAGCAGGAGCCGCATCACAGGCATTAAACAGGTTGCACTTAGGCGGGCAGAAGCAGCAGCGGCACTGGGCGCCCCGTAGAGGCGGCGGGCGTGGCAGGGCCCCTGCTGCAGCACCAGGAGCTTCCGGTGCCCCACTTAGCAGCAAAGCAGCTGACAGCGGCCACCCCCCCCATCCCTTCAGCTGATGGCTGGCAACCTCTGTCAATTACATCAGTCTGCACTGACACATCTAATTTCACTGCCGTTTGTTTCACGCTTACAGCCCAGCAATGTAATCCCAAGCAATTCCAATTCGGGGCGCTGGGTGTGTGACTGCGTGCCATCGGCAACAGCACGGTTCATGCCAACGGCGTGTTGTGCAGGCTTTTGAGGGATGTGAAAAAGGGGAGCAGGGGCGGTGGTGGTTCAAAGAGAAAGAAAGCGAGTAAGGTAGAAACAGCGGTACACAGCAAAGGTTACACAGATGGGAGGGTGCGGCGGCACGGCTTGTTAGAGGTCGTGTGGGCTGCATGGGGGTGTGCGCTTCTACAGTGGTGCACCGATGCAGAGGCGGGTGGCGGGAGACATGGGGGGCAAAGGACACCTGAAGCATCCCTCAAAACCTGTGCGCAGAAAAATGTTGCAAGCTGGCAATGTGTTCGTGACGACCTAAAAGTGGGTTGGCACAGTTGGCGGTGCCGTGGGTGTCCAGGGCGGGCATGGCTGGGGCAAGCCGGCAGCAAACTCCCCCTACACCACCATAAACAGCTGCCAGCTGATGTGGCATGGGGCCAAGCCAGCAGTGTGGCTGTGCCTGCCGGGCTTCCAAGCAGGCCGGCAAGCCTGCTAACTGCGCCTGGTGATTCTTGCAGGCTGCAAGCGCTGAAAGCGGGACCCGTTTGCCTGCCGCTGCTGCCCATCCGGTCAGCCGGTTCATCTGCCAGCCGGGCGTGCAGCCGGCCAACCACACCGCGGAGCAGGCGCGGGGTCTAGCTGTCCACCTCCATTCCTGACTGCAGCCCGCTTGCCTCCCGCGCGCTGTCCCAGTCAATGTTGAACTTGGTGACGCGAGGCTTGTCCGCCAGTATGTTGCGGTGAAGCCTGCAGAGTGTTGGCAGTAAACAAGAGGGAAGGGGTGAAGAGCACTATGTGTGAGGGCGTTGATTTGGCACATATGTTGTGATGGAGCCTCCAGGGGAGAGGGACCAGGGCAAGGATACGTGAGGATGTGCAAGTTGGCATGCGAAAGTCGAGAGTTGCGATGGCGCGGGAGAAAGATATGGCACGCATGCAGTATTGTGGTGTATCCGTGCCTGACTTTGGCTTTCGTCCAGGGTAAGGGCGAGAACACCACAACACCACAGTGCAGGGAATGTCCAGCGCGTTAACGCAAAATCAACCTTCTTGTGCAAGCACACACACAGCACCTAATCAACCGGCCAGCCACCACCCGCCCGGTCAACATGCTACCCACACCCAGTTCATGATGTGCTCCCACCCGCACCCACTTGTCTATGAGCGGCATGTCGGGCGGGTTGTCCCGCAGTTCGTCCTCCAGGTACTCGTTGTTCACGTAGTAGCCCACTCGCAGAAACTCCTGCATGTGGTGGTGATAGGAAGAAAATTGTTCAAGTAGCAACCCACATGAGGAAACCTTCAACACTGTTGTGGTAAATTGGCGGGGTTGCAGGCAGACGTGGGAGGTACCAGGGGCAGGAACAGCAATGGGGCATACAGAGCAGGCGCTTTAAAACTTGCATGTTGCATCACATACACTGCCAGCTTGATGTACCAGCGGTGTACCGTCTGACCTGGTTCTTGTACGAGCATGTGAGCAGTATGACGGTGACGCCCACAATGTCATCTGGCGGGATGCGCGAGAAGTCCGGGGGGTCGGCCTGCAGGCAAGCGGGGGGACACTGGGGGGTTCACCCGCCTGTTCTTGCATGTGTTTCAATCAAGGCTGCAAAGGCATGGCAGGGCCAGCTGTGTAGCAGAGAGTGTAGCTGGCTCTAGCCGTACTATGCGTGCCCAGCAAGCATGTGCGGCAGCTGTCACCTTCACCAGGTGTGCTTTTGAACTGCCCCCAGAAGGGCTGCGAAGACCCACCATCAACTCATTCCCACCCCTGGCCCTGCCCTCTCACCTGGAACACAAATCTATACTGGCCGGGTGCCACTGGGCCCACAAACACCGTGTCCAGCACTTGGTCGTATTTTTCCGACTCTGCGGAACCCACATAGGTCAGCTTCCACTCCAGGTCTGCGGGGAAACACAGGGGGGCGGTAGGCAGGCTTGCTGGGTGGTTTGCCAGGCAACAAGGTTGTGTGGCCCAAGGAAATGAAACACCAAGATGGCATCTTAGGACAATGGCAATGGTATGCCGATAGAGTCAGAGAATTAAACGGAACCAGCCAAAGTCACGCCGTAGCTGTTGGGCCGCCTGGTGGCAGTTGGAAGGGCTGCCCCAGCAACGCAACAACGGGTATGCCACGATTCTTGCGGCGCTCCTACACCCTGTTCCGACGCACCGTCTGCAAGGTCGAACATGCACTCATACTGGATCTCAAACTGCAGCGGGTTGGTAACTTTCGAGGGGTTGTCCAGCACGTTAACGCTGGTGACCGAGATGGCCGTCATTGCTGCCGCAGTCTGCCGTGAGGAGCGCTGCCCCGACCTCGGCGCTCCTGCTGAAGCCTGAGCGCAGAAAAGCAGCGCCCAGAGGGGGGCTGCAGGCGCTGGCAGGACGCGAGAACGATTCAACCTGCGGCGATCAAGAAGCGGGAGGCGTGCCCACAACACAACACTCTAGCAGCGTACCAGATGGGTGTGCAGGGCAGGGCCAGGGCACGGGAATGCGGAGTTCAAGCAGGACAGCAGGGCATGCTATGCTGGGCTGCCACATGGGTGCAAACATGCCTCGGCTGGTCGGCGGCCATACAGCGATTGCCCTTCGACATTAACATCACAACGAACTGCACGGCTTTGAGAGTGGCCAGCAAAACTGCCGACAGCCTGCTCCAGCCTGAGCAACACGCAGCCCCGGCAGCCTCACGCTTGCAGCAACCACCAACTGCCTTGCCCACTGTGTTCCTATACAATGCCTTTCTGGTCTACATGTTACAGGCGTGCAATACCTTTCAACTCAAAAGGAACCGGCCCTCCATCCAAGGCGCCAACAACGCCAGGCAGGGCATGTGCGGGTCAGAGGAAGGCACGGCGGCGCGACGGCTTCCCCGGCACCTTGTCCTCCTCAATCAGCCGCTGATAGGCGGCATGGATGTGCGATGGCAGCAGCGGCGTACTCTCCCCTCGCTCTGTAGCCACGGCAATCGCTGCAGGCAGCAAGCTTGTGGTGGGTCAGGAAAATGTTCTTCGTCAGTGGGTCCTAGATCGGGCAGTCCATGTGGCAGCTGTCAATCTGTTGGTTTGTAACGGCTGGTGTTTGAAATCCATCTACATGGATAGAAGTGGCACGGTCTGGCTGCCTATTGTTGAGCCTATATGGGTGTAGGCAGACGGGTGTGGGCGGCACCATGCCACTCATCCGTTTGAGACCACCCGATGAGTTGATCAATGCCTGGCATGGGCATACTGACCGCTGTCCAGAAGGTGCCTGAGGCACCCGGGCAGCAGCTTCAGCATGCCGCCACGCAAACGCCATAGCAACTACCCATGCCCAGTTTGACAGCATGCCCTTACCTACCCCAAAGCCCTGCTCTTGACCCACAAGCCGGCGCAACCGCCCTTCTACACCCACTCGCACAGCCAGCTTTGACCCCACCCACCTGTGGCCACAAGGTCATCCACAAAGCTCTTGGTCACGCTGCTGAGCGCAATCAGCGCCTTGTTGTTGGGCGCACCACCCAGGGTCTTGCTCATCAGCAGCTGCAAAGGGGAACAGCAGCGTGATTGTGCATGTAGCAGAAACAGCGCCTAGGGTGTGGTGAAACTTGCATGAGTACCAGGTAAGGCGGCAAACCTCGGCCGCCTGCAAAGGTGTGGCAGCACAGCATATTTGATGCAGGCGATAGCAGCAAAGCAGGCGGCTAGGGCTCCTCACAGGCCGCCACCAGCACTCCCCGCACAGCCCGGTGCCATGTTGATCAACACGCCCCAGCCGCACCTGTATCCCCTTCCTCAGGCTGGAGCGGCGGAAGGCTGAGTAGCGGTCCAGCTGCTGCTCTGTGAGAATCTCATTCACTAGCCTGCCGGGCAACCATGCCAGTGCAGACAAAATGGCAGTCAGTATTTGTCTGTTATCTGGCCAGGTAGGGCACCAGCTATCAAGGGCAGACCGGCATGCTAGTGACGGCACGCCGCACAGAAAGTGTTGCCTGGCTGTGAGCCCTCCCAAGCCGGTGCCTTGCTGTGCAGAAATCTGCCAGGGTTGGGTCACACAGTTGGTGGGTGACGGCACCTTCAACCAGCACTCCCTAACAGCCCACAAAGCAACCCTCACATGTTGTAGCGCTGATGCTGCTTTGGCGTCAGCCTGTTCAGGTCTATAAATCCATCGTCTGTGAGCGGCAGCTCTTCGTTCTCCTCCTGCTGCAGCGCGGCGGTGGCCGCAGTGGCGGCCCGCGCAGCGTCCTGTAGCGCTGCACCCGCTGGCAACTGTGCATCGCCGGGCTGCTGCCGCTGCTCGTCGCCTTCCTGTTGCTGCTGCTGCTGCTGTTTCTGTCGTCGCTCTTCCTCTTCTGCTGCCTCTAGTTCAGCCTCAAGGGCCAGCTCAAGTTCATCATCCTCGTTCAACATTTCGTCCGATGCCTCAGCAGAGGCGGTGGCGGCGGCACCACCATCGGGGCCCTGCCTGCCCACAGCCTCCGGGGCAACGGTGAAACCCTCCAAGTCATCGGGCATATCGTCCGCCATGCTGCCCAATGCGCAAACAAGACGGGGAGAGACGAGGCCACAGGGTGTGCTGAATAGAGGGTCGACGAGACCCTTGGATGGTGGTGACTTACTGTTGCGATCGAGCACTAAAGTTATATCGCAGAAGTCCCCCAGCCGTTTGTACATGATGCCCCGTTCTCTTCTTGTGTTTTCCACCTGCCGGCTGTTTTCGTTTACTCTGCGCTCTTCTTGTCAGTGCACGTCAATAACTCAGGTCTGATCCATTGTGGGACAAACCACAGCTTGCAGTATGGTTGTGCCCACCGATGATCCCCGCCTGCGACGCTGTGGCTTTGCCAAGCTGTTTGGGGATGGCGGCAAGCTGGACTACATCATCCGCAAGTATGAAGTGCTGCTGGGACGGCATAGCAAGGCCAAGCAGGTTGACGTGCCGCTGGCTGAGCACAAAGCCGTTTCCCGCGAGCACGCTTACATCCGCTACAACTTTGACAATAGTGAGTAAGTTGCGGATCAGTAAGTTGCGGGTCCTGCTTTGAGCAGCGGGGCGGGAGAGCTGGGTTGCTGCGTCTATCACCACTGCTCAAGTCCAGCCCGCTTCAGTTGCTGTCTCACTTGTGTTGCCGGGTTCTTGCGCTCTCCCACCTGCAGAGCAGTTTGAATTAGAGGTGTTGGGCAAGAATGGGGTGAAAATCAATGGAGTTGACTACAAACCAGGCGCCCCCAACGCCGCCGAGCCCATCCCGCTCACCTCCCAAGCCCACCTCCAAATCGGCGAGGACCTGAAGTTTTACTTCCTGCTGCCCAAGTCGCCTCGGGATGTGGCCACCGCCTCGCGCAAGCGCAAGCTCGGGTGTGCAGGGCAGACAGGGTGGCAAGTGCCTGTTAGGGGCTTAACACGCCGTAGTCTGGCTTTACAAGGGGGCATGGGTGAGGACAAGGACGGGACACGCCAGCACGCTTGTTATTTGAAAGGTTTCACATCAGTTGCATCCTTACCACATCATTACCTCCCTATGTGACTGGCTGCCCGCAGGTCTCTGGCGCTTCCTCCCCACATGGCCCCCGCCCTAAAGCGCACCACCACCATCTCCTCCCGCCCCGCCTCTGCAGCGGCTGCAGCAAAGGCTGCGCCCCCGCCAGACGTCATGCAGATGTTCATGCAGGCAGCACAGCCGGCACAGAAGCCACAGCAGCCTGCTGCCCCTGCAGTGCAGCCAACGGTGGCACCGCAGCAGGCACAGGCCCCCGCTGCCGCACCGCACAGTGTGCAGCAGCAGGCTCCGGAACCCATCCCCGCCGCTGCTCCTGCGGCAGTTCCAGCTGCGCGGCCACAGCCAGCAGCAGCTGCGCCAGCAGCAGCTGCGCTAGCAGCTGCCCCGGCAAGCACAGGCGGGGTTGCGGTTGGCAACAACGTGAGTTTCACTGCCGTGTTGGTTTTGCCACCTACGCATCTGTGTCGCTGTCTGCTGCACAATTTGGGGGAGGGAGGGGGGGGTTCACAGCATTTCTCGCATGCTGATTGCATTTGTCCGTCCCTCCTGACAATAGAGACCATTGATGTCGGCCCCCATTGCGGGCCCTCTGCTATTGCTGCTTGGGTAAATCCCTCCTAAACGGTTCTGCGGCCACGACTGCTGCAGCCCCATGCCCTGGCTGCCGCACAGCAGCAGGTGCTCAACTCCCTGCTGGCCAACCCAGCGCAGCTGCAGCAACTGCTAGCTGTGTCCCTGCAGCAGCAGCAGGCACGACAGGCAGCATCTGGCGGGGCCCCTGCTGTGCCTCCAGCTGCAAGTGCACCACCAGCATCGGCTCTGGCCGCCCTCCAGCAGCAGCAGCAGCTGGCAGCGGCGCTACAGATGAGGCAGGCACAGCAGCTGCAGATGCAGCAGGCTCAGCAGCAGCAGGCAGTGGCGGCCCAGCAGCAGGCCCAACAGCAGGCTCAGCAGCACCACGCTGCCTTGGTCCAACAGCAGGCTCAGCAGCAGCAGGCTGCCTTGGTTCAGCAGCAGGCCCAGCAGCAGCAGCAGGCTGCCGCAGCGGCTGCTGCAGCCCAGCAACAGCAGCGACAGCAACAGGTGCAGCAGCCCGCTGTTTCTGGCGCCAGCAGTGCAGCCAGCGCCGCGAGCCGGGCCATGATGACTCCCATGCAGCATGCTGCACTGTCTGGCCTGACCCCTCAGCACCAGGCGGCCGCCCTCCACATGATGCAGCAGCAGCAGGCGACAGCCGGAGGGGCAGGCGCCCAGCAGGCGCCATCTGCGCAGCTCACGCCAGCTCAACTCATGCAGATTTTGCAAGCGCAGCAGCGCATGCAGTCCGGCGCCTTCCCGCCACGGTCTTGAGGCGTTGCCTGAAGCGGTTGCACGTGACACCGCCATCACCCCTACGAGTTCCAATTCCCCTGCTGATGTCAAACAGTCAAGACGCTTGCAAAATGTTGTAACTGGCCACATATCAGAGGCCTTCCAGGTATGGGTCATGTTATTGCACAGATTCTTCCCTGTAACAAAGCGGTGATAGCAGCAGAAGGTGACCACATTCCGGTCAACTCTTCAGCCGCGGCTGCTGAGTCAGCGGCGGGCCCATTGAGTGGTGGGTTCAACACTCAACGACAATTGCTGGGGCCTTGCCCCATTACAAATATATCCAAGCGGGCGCCTGTGTCAAGGCTGAAGCCAGGATGGTGATCGGGTCAAGTGAGCAATGAACCGCCTTCCGGTCTTGGTAGCTCTGGGCGGGGCTGCTGCAGCGGCTGCAGCATGGAACCTCTATGCCGCCTGGAGGATGCGGCAGTCCGACAAGAAGGCCGGTGGCGGCAGCGATGAAGCGGCGACACCCTGCTGCGCCCGTCCTCCTATGAAACAGGCAGCTGCCAGCCGTCTTGCTGCGGAAGCAGCTGGCGGTAATGCCGACGTGATGCCCCAGTCAACTATGCAGGGGAAACCGGAGCGAGGAACAGCATTGCAGTTGGCAGCTGCAGCGGCTGCAGCAGCGGCAGCGAGGCGGTCCGCCTCCCCGCTGTACCGGGTCACAGCCAACGAGTTGTTGGTGCACGACTGGCTGCTGAGTGGTCAGGAGGGCGGCGTACCCAGCCTGCCGCACCAGGAGCCCGCCGACGAGTCGCAGGCACCGCCTCACATGGCAGCTGGCCGGGCGCCGTATATGAAAGCATCTTTCTCGCACCCAGCACCTGAGTTGTTGGGACAGCCCGGCGCAGCAGATTCATTTGCTGCCAGTGATTTGCCTGATGAGATGGAGCAGCAGCAGCAGCAAGTGGAGGCCGGGCTCCGCTCTGCACTGCGCCAGACAGCGGAGCGCGCTTTCTTCGACGCGCTGGCTGATGGCTTGCGCCGCGGTCAGGCGCAGCGCCTGGCAGCCCTCCTGCTGGATGCACGCGACCAGCTTGCAGCGCTATGCGGCGCCGGCAGTGGTAGCGGCGGCAGTAGTGAGGGGCAGGCTCTGTTGGCAGAGCTTTACGAGAAGCTAGACACGGTGGGTGGCTGCCTGCAGGTCATGGGTGGGCAGGACTTGTGACGCCATAGCCAGCCGTCGTTGTTTTGCAAGCAGATGCAGACAGTTACTGGCATTAGTATGTTGCTGTTGGCCCTGGTATCGACTCGGATGCTGGTGCACCCCACCCCACCACGCACGCACGCACGCACGCACACATGCACACACGCACACGCACATGCACACGCACACGCCTGCACCTCTACCTTCATGCCTGCCTGCTTGCTCTGCCCCCTCATAGTGTGACATCACCAACCTAGCACCGCCTGCCTCCCTGCCTGCTCGCAGGAGTATGTTGGAGCAGCAGCTGCAACAGTACGACCCGCAGTACTGTGCCCAGGCCTTTGACCTGCTCTGCCACACCATCAGCAGACTGCAGGCACCCGCCAGGCGCCAGCACACGCAGCAGCAGTACGCACAGGTGGCTGCGCTGTTTGCTGCCGCTGCGGGAGCATCTGGTGGCAGTGAAGCGGGGCCCACAAGCACCAGGGCTCAGGAACTGTCAGCGCCAGCCGCAGGTGGACCGAGGGCGGGTCCTTCATCTGGGGACACAGCAGCACAAAGCATGGAGGCTCCTGGAGCATCACCACCAGCAGCACCAGCCAAGGTGCCGGAAGTGGAGGATTGCGCTGTGCAGCTGCAACTTTCGCATGCTGGTGGGGTGGGCGGCGAGGAGCGTGTGTCAGTCCTGCTGCAACGGGCGCCTGCGGCACCGCCACCGCCGCCAGCTGTAGGTGCTGCCGCCACTGCTGATGGCGACCTTCCAGAGCTGTGCTGGCAGCTGAAACTGATGCCTGACCCCAGCGGTAGCGGTGACATGGTGGCCCTGCTGGGCCCATGTGACAGCTCAGCAACAACAGCAGCAGAAGCAGGAGAGGGAGCGGAAGGGGCAGCAGAAGCAGCTGAGGCAGCGGGAGAAGCAGCCGCAAGGGAGCAAAGGATGCAGACGGGCTCGGAGGCTGACAAGCCCCACCCCACCTCAGCCGCCGTTGTTGATGAGGCCAGTATCACCGCGGTTGTGGCTGCCGCCCGCTTCATGCTGCACCAGCTGGAGGAGTTAAAGGGAGACGTGGCTAGGGCGCGGCTGGCCATGTTGAAGGGTATGTGTTGGACGTTGCTGGGGTGGATGGTCTTGGGGGGGACTCAACAGGTGGAGGCAGGGGGCGTGTATGGTATGTTGCGTGCAGTCATTTAACCGGCCTTTGCTCTGGAAGCGCAGTTCGCAAGTTACTGGCATTGGTAACTTTCACTGAATTCCACGCCAAATCATCTTGCTTCCTCTCCTCCCGGCCCACCCTACCTGCAGAGGCGATTCTGGGGGGCACCGGCGGCATTGAATATGAGCGGGCGCGGTATGAACGCGCCCTAGCAGCCGCCAGCAGCAGCAGCATGGAGAATGTTGCCAGCGCAGATGCTGGCGGTGAGGCTGGTCAGCCCCCCGCTGTGCCTGCTGCCAGCGCTGTGGCGGAGGTGTTCCCAGTCACCCATGCATGGTCGAGGCAAGTGCTGGAGGAGGTGAGCACAGAAGCAGAGTATTTTGCATGTTAGATTGCACTGCGCTGTGTTTGTGTTCGTCCCCGGCTCGAAGCAAGTTGCTGAACAGTTCAATGAAATACCGCGCCTGCATGTTGGCCCAGACATGCTGCTCACACACCCCAAGATATGGCAGTCCTACTTCCTCGCAAATGCCCTAGTAGCAACAGCCGGCACCTCACAGGCTTGCTCCGTTGCTCTGACCCCTGGAGAGCTAAGCCGCCTCTATGCTGTGCCGCCGCAGGCCCCCCCACCGCCAAGCCTACAGGGCTCCGCCTACTGCCGCGCCTGCGTGGCCGCTGGCTTGCTGCAGCTGCTGCAGCGTCCGCACGCAGTCAGTGTGGAGGAATGCCCAGGCAAGCGCTGCCACACCGCACTCTCCAGAACACACTTTCCGGCAGCGTGCGCTTCATGCAGTGCCACCCTCTGTTACTAACCTGCCCTTCAGCCAGGCATTCAGAGGCAAATTGCCACCCGTCCCAACTGGATGCACATATCTAACCCTGCTTGCTATCCCGCTGCTGCAGAGGTGCTGCTGCTGGACCTGCGGGCGATAGTGGCGCTGCAAAACGAGCTGCAGCGCCTGTGCCTGCTGGCGGCGTCCCTGCTCATAGTGCAGCAGGTGGGTGGGCAGCCGTCTGCTAAGCGTGCACACAGCCAGCAAGACTGTCAGCCGCGTTTGGCCTTCACATTGACGCATTTTGATTGCCGCGTTACATAGTTGTGATCTAACAATGCGTCCAGCCCCAGACAGCGTGCCAATGCCGATCCTGGCTACCTGTCCAGCTTCTGTTACCTTGGTATGCCGCCTTAGCGTTTGCCTGTCCCATGTCTGCAACCCCTGTGCAGATTTTGGCCTCTCGGCGTGCTCTGCCCCCTGCCGGGTCTCCGCAACATGTGGCGCTGTGCCGGCGCGTGGTGACGCGAATGGCGGCTCTGCTGTCTAATGGCGCGGGCATACAGGTGCGGCCATACCACATGCCTGCTATATGCTGCTAGCTCCTCCCTGAGAGCTTTCACTTGGTGCCCATAACAGCCGGTGCGTCACAATCCCACCTATGCCGCCATACCCAACATATCTAGTTGTCTCATCATCAATGTATTACTCGGTACGCTCGTACTGCAGGGGCTGGTGCTGGAGCTGCACCGGCAGCTGGAGGAGGTGCTGGCACAGCATGGTCAGCAGGAGGCAGCACGACAGGCACAGCAGGAGCAAACCGCCAGCGAGGTCACAGCAGAGGAACAGCACCAGTCAAAGCAGCAGGATCTGGAGCGGCAGCAGGAAGAGCCACGGCAACAGCCAGAGGAGCAGCAGCAGCAGCAGAAGCAGCGGCGGCAGCGAGAAGAACAGGAGGAGGTGGTGCTGGATGTGGCGGTGGTGCGGCGCATGGTTGAGCGCATCTTCTCCACCGATGACACGGTCTACCAGCGCGTGCAGGCGGGCGTGGTAGCTGCTGCCACCGCCCTGCTCAACAGCGGAGGCGACGTTGCACACAGTGACAGCACTGCTTTTCCTACAAGGAGCATCGGTGGCGCGGAGGGGGGCAGTAGGAGATGTGCCGTCGGTGTAGCGCCCTGGCGTCGCGTGCTGCGGGGCGTCGGGGCCGAGGCGGTGAGTGATGGCGTGTACCGCCTGGCAGCTCGGGTGTACCGCATTGCTGCCGTCAGTACCGCTGTGGCTGAGCCACTGGTGTATGCGCCGCTGCTGCAGCAGCTGGGGCAGCAGCTGTCCCCCCAACGCCAGCGCCGGCGCCACTGAGCGAGGAAATATTCACCCTAAGGCAGACTGCCAGCGCAAGGGCACCCACAATTTACACCTTCATCATGTGTTATAAATCGTCCGCACACCCTGCAAACCTGTCTGTTTTTTCAATCCATCCGACTGTCTTTATTGCTTGCACCCTGCATTTCCACTGCTCCTTGCACCTCATTACAATCTGCGCTGCCAAAAACTGTTTGTGCAACAGCTAAGCAAACAACTTGCAGCTAAAAGGAGGCCGGCAGGCAGCAAACAAACAGGCAGGCAGTGCCCATGAGTAGGGCCACACCGGAAGGACTCAATGCTGATGCAAGAACTGGTACAACAAGTGCTTCTTGACACCAGTGACACCTACATCTGTTTAGCTGGCACAATTTTTGTGTTGCCGTGTCAGTCCACCCACTCCAGGTGGACGGCGCAGGGCTGCAGGGGCGCTGCCAGATCCAGCACCTCCTGCACCACCGCCAGCGGCAGCAGCTGCAGCAGGCTGCAGCGCCCCACACGCGGGTGCAGGCCCAGCAGCACCTGCACCCGCACAGCCACCGGTGCTGCAGCTGCCGCTGCCTCCAGCTGGGGCATGTAGGCATCCGTGGCTTCTTGCAGGCAGCGAGGCAGCGCCATCTGCAGCGTGCGTAGCGGCACGCTGCTTTCTAGCAGTCCCCGCAAGGCGGGCAGGGTGTGCTGCCACGCACGCTGCCACAGCTGCTGCAGACGAGCGGCATCCGCTCCGCCAGTGGGTGGCAGCGTGAGCCTCTGGCTGACAAGGCTGCTGCTGCGCTGCAGGGCGGGTGGCAGCAGCAGCAGCGCGGCAGCCAAACTGGCGTACTGCGAGCGAGGAGCGTCTGCCGGCTGTTGTGCCACTGCAGGGCAGGAGTTGGGGGGGGCAGCAGGGTGTTGTGACTCAGACAACATACAGGGTGTCACACTGGGTGATGAGAGTGCTGGCTTGGGCTGCTGTGCGCAGGTACAAGGCAGCGTCCCAGGCTTGGAGACAAGGCTAACAGACCCGCCACAAACCCGGGTCCACCACAACAAAGCCAGAACACAATCACTCATCACTGTGCCGGCTGGCTCACGTGTGATGGATAGCTCAGCCACATTCAGGCGCCCCGCCAGCACCAGGTGTGCTGCTGCTGCCAGCTCAGCACCGGTGCTGGCGCGTACAGAGGCACTCCCTCCGCTGACCTCCAAATGCAACGTGCCGGCACCATCAGCCGCTGCAGCGACATTCGCTAATGCCGCCTGCTGGCCCTGCTGCTGCTGCTGCTGCGGCGGCGGCGGCGGCGCCTGCTGCTGCTGTGCCTCGTTATGTTGCTGCCGTGCCCGCTGCGCGTTCAGCAGGTGTGCAGCCTGATGCAGGCCAGCCGCCAGCTGGCGCTCCTCAAATGCCGCCGCTGCTGCGTTGTACACTGTGGGAGCAGGGCGAGGCAGATTTATTGCAAGGGTGTTGACACGCTTCTGCCAATTGTGTTGTGGAGAGAGTGAATCCAGTCAAATCGATGTGGGGCAAGCGACCACCCCGATATAGGTGCTGCAAAGGGCACGCCGGCACCTGCCCTTGGTCACTCAGTCAATTGTAACCATGAACCGCCCCCCTGCCCCACCACACCTCCATCAACAGCAGACCCACTCACTCTGTCCCACTCCAAACATGCTCAGCAGTTGCTTGAGCGCCTCGGTGCGCAGCCGCCGTGCAGCCTGCAGCAACTCTGGTACTGCCTGCTGCATCCCGGCCCCCCCACCACCGCTTCTGCCAGGCGGCGGCACCAGCCCAAAGTCAGCCGCTGCTTTGCCCACTAGCCGCTGCGCCGCCTCTACCGAGTCTGCGGAGCAAAGTGCAGCAGATGCCACAAGTTAAGAGACAGAAGGGGCCAATCTGACATGCGCGGACAATGCTCCGGTTGCTTGCTGATATGCTGGCAAGTTAGAAGACGCGAGGCAGGGTTTGAAAGTGAAAGTCAAACTGCTGCATGCTGTCAACAGCAATGCACGGTCCTGTGTCTAGCACGTTTGCAAGGATCATTACCAAGGATCATTACCAACAGTCCCTTAGGAAGCACTGTCAGCACCCACCACCCACCTGGGGCGCTCTCAAATGACGACAGCACGAGGCGGTTGCGCTCGCCGTGAACTCGAAGGCTCAGCAGCTGGCGGCGGTGGCGGATCCCCGCAGTGTGCACCTGCGCGAACCACAACCCACGGCCAAGGGTCTGGAAGCTGAGGTGGACTTGAACGGGGATTGGGTGTAGGTTAGTAAATAGCATGGCGGTCATGGTAGCAGGGCGGTAGGAGCAGCAGCGGTAGCAGCAGATTCAGTGGCGAAGACATGCATGCCCCGGTGCAGGTATGATGGCAGCAGGTGTACCTCCCAATCTCCTGCACGCCTAGGGACCCAGACATCGCATGCTTCGCAGTGCGCCACGCGCGCTGTGGAGCGTGGACCTGGCTGGCTGTAGGTTGCTGAGCTGTCACCCCCGCTGCTCTTAGGGCTTGCGCTACCGACGGAGGCTGACGCAGCACCTGCTCCATTCCTTTGCTGCCGCAGATGCTGCTGCTGCGGTTCCTGCGCATATTGATGCCACGGGTTTACCGACGCGTCTTGCTGTCTACGATGCTGCTGGTGTTGATGCTGGCTGGGACGGCGCGCCTTTTTGCCGCCGCCAGCGCTGGCGCCGCCTCGATCATTGCCAGCACTTCTACTGCGTTGGCCGCTTGTGCGCTGGTGCTGCTGCCTTCCACTATCTCTCCAAGCTCCCTTGGTGGCCACTGTGCCATCCAGCACTGCCGCTGCCCATGCAGAATCTCTGTGGCCAGCCCCCTGCATGTTGGGGCTGCGTTGTTCAATAGTTAAATTGCCAAAGTGCTCAAGACGTCAGCGACGGAGACTTTGAGACCGATTCAAAACAACAAGTCCGGCGCCAGCAAGGAGTGTCCACCCAGCTGCCAAGGACGCCCATGTAGCTCGAATGTGTATTTTGCAACAACACAGACCTACTGTATCAATCAAACCTATTGGGCTGTGTATGCGGTTCCGTCCGCTATCACATTTTGTCCAACCTCACAAACAAGTGTCTATCGGACACCTGTTGTTACACGCTCCGATCATCAGCTAGACTGCACAACAGCGTGTGATCAGCGCTCCTGCTGCGGGGGTGAGATGGCAGGGGAGGGTTGTGCCCAGGCCTCTTGCGCGTTCCCCACCATTGCCGACCAGCAAATTGCTCATGCCGTGTTGGAGCAGTCCCCGCGACCGCCTCCTGCAGCTCCGGGCGGCCAGCCAGCCGGCAGCAGCTGCGGGCGCACCGGCAGCCGCCAGACGGGGCCTGGCGGCACAGCCGTGGTGGGGCTGGCGCTAAAGAAAGATAAGCGTAAGAAGCACATCAGCGACAAGCTGGTGCAGCAGGCAGCAGAGGTTGGCATCACCCTCAAATTTATTGATAAGGAGGTCCCACTGGATGAGCAGGGGCCCTTTGTCGCCATCTTGCAGAAAGTCCGCAAGCCAGGTGAGCGGGCGTGTTACCCACACCCTCGTCGGCTACGCACCAGCAGGACGTGTTGTCTCAGCTGCTCATTAGAGTTGCATTGCCTGGCCATGCGTCCTAGGAGCGCTGGAGAGAGCGGTGCGGTGCAGCCTGGTTCTGACCACCCCAAATCCATTACGAGCAACTGACTGTACCAAGTTCCCCCTGCTGGTACGTGCACTAACTTCTGCAACATGGCCCCCACTTACACGTGACCCCTCACCGCACTTGTTGCTGCAACCACCAGAGTGGGAGGCTGCTCTGGAGGAGTATGCGGCGGCACACCCAGAGGTCCGCGTGTACGACCTGCCCGCTGCCACCTACCCGCTGCGCAACAGGGGCACCATGTTCTCGTTCATGGACGGAGACGGATGGGTGTTCGAGGTGGGATCAGGGCGGCATGAAATGGCTGGTCATATAGCGCGGTGGTGGGGTCTTCCAAATCCAATCCTTAACAGTTGACGGGCAAAGGCTGGGTGTTTCCTAGTGGGTTAAGGTATGCGGTGGCCCCGTGGCTCGCACTGTCACATGCCCATGGAGCTCATGTTACTTTCCGCTCATCAACTCAGCAAAGTGTTTCCCCCCGTGCAAATATCAAACTGCAGGAGCCTCCGGAGCTGGTTGAGGGGGGCCGCTCTCCGCAGCGCTGCCGCTGCACCGTGCCTACCAACACCACCCTGGCAGCTGGGTGCAGCTATGAGCAGGCGGGCGAGCAGCTGGATCAGGCGGGGCTGCAGTACCCGCTGCTGGCAAAGCCGCTATGGGCAGACGGGCGGGAGGGCTCACATGCGCTGGCAGGTGCGTGGGAGCATCGCCTGGTTCCAAGGCGTTGCGGCAGCGCTGGCTGCTGAAACACTTGATTGCTGTTGTTGTGGTACTAGGCTTTGCGTGCTCATCCGTTGCACATCGCTGTGCTCAACTACACAGAGCCTGCTGCTTGATACCACTTGGGCTGCTAGTGCTGTGCCCCAGCCCTTTGTCTTCCCCTCTATCTCATCATCCTCCATTGCAGTGGTGCACACACCAGGCGGCCTGCAGCGGCTGCTGGCTGGGGAGGCGGCGCACCTTCAGCTGCCTGTACTGCTGCAGCAGTACGTAGACCATGGCGGCTGCCTGTTCAAGGTGTACGTGCTGGGAGATGTGTCAGGTACCGCCTTGTTGTGCCGCCATGGTTGCCCCTTGCTTTCCCCGCTTTGATTCTACAGTAGAGCGCACATCTGTCGCTAGCTGAAGCTATGGAAGTGTATCTGCTCCTCATGAGCTGCCCCGCTTGCTGTGCTGAGGCCCTGGCGGGCACGCTGCTCAGTAGCTTGCAAACCGTCTTGGCCGTGTTTTCTTCGGCCTACAGCGTCCATTGTGACCTTGTAGCTTGCTTGATGCATACAGACAACTGTAGTTACAACATGTCTCAATCAAATCAACTCTGCTTGTCACCATCACCCGCCTGCCTTGACGCCCCTCACTGCCTGCCTACCCCCTTGGCTGTCTGCAGTGCGTGTGAAGCGCAACTCGCTGCACCTGCCGCAGTGGTGTTGTGCTCCGGCACGGGCAGCCCCAGCAGCAGCAGCAGGTGGTGACGCCTCAGTGCAGCAGCCTCAGCAGCAGCCGGACAAGTACGCTGTGGTAGCTACAGCGGGGGCAGGCGACGGCGCGGTTGCCAGCAATGGCAGTAGTGGCGGTGCTGGGCGGCGGCGTCTTCTCGATCTGGAATTGATGGAGAGGGTGTCCGCCTACCCAGCCAGCAAGTCATGGGGAAAGGCAGACACTGCACCCAAGGCAAGCTGCTACGCGCGCGCGCGCGCGCCCCCCATCCCCCCATCCCCTTTCCCGTCGGCCCCATATCCATCACTACCACCACCACCATCCTGCCTTCTCTAACTGCTATGTGCGTCCAATGCATTGCCGATGCATGACGACCGCTAGGTGCCCTGGGCAAACGGTCCCATATAATTTTCCTTTTCCCCCCATTCGGCTACGCGGTTCAAGTTGTAGCACGCCCATGACAATTTCAACCGAGTTGACACC
>JAAMXP010000947.1:50520-60564 GCA_019693395.1 Ettlia oleoabundans
GTGCTAACCCACCCTTGCTCCCCCTTTGTTGTACCACACTGCGCTGCCTCTGCCATGTGTCTTGCAGGGGCATGGTGTGCCCAGCCCGCCTGCCTGGCTGCTGCAGGCGCTGGCGCAGCGGCTGCGACAGAAGACGGGGCTGAACCTGTTCAACTTTGATGTGATAGTGCCCATGCACTGCCACCGCCGCCGCATGCCACATGACACTAGCGCAGCCAACCTTACCACCCCTGGCAGGCGCAGCGAAAGTGGCGGGGGCGGCTTGCAGGCAGCAGGTACTGAGGAACACCCGCAGCAGCAGGCCAGCCGTGCTGAAGAAGCTCCGGCAGCAATGGCAGCAACAGGGCTGGTAGATGCAGCTGATGAGCCGGCAGTGCTCGACCTGCAGGCAGCACAGGCAGCCGCGGCAGCCGCCGCCGCAGCAGCATCACAGCAGCAGGACCCAGCCGCAGATGACGTTGGCCAGAGCCAGGGACAGCAGCAGGATGGGCGCGTGCAGCAGCAGCAGCAGCAGCAGCAGCAGGGCGGGGGGCACCAGGAGCAGCAGGAGGATCAGGAGGAGCTGCTTTACCACCTGATCGACATCAACTACTTCCCAGGTGGGCAAACGGTTGCGGCTGTCTGCCGGCAGTCAGAGCGCAGCAGCATGAATGTAGGGTCTGCACGGCAGCAGTTCGCGCCCACTTGGCTGGCTTTCGGTTCCTTGTAAACTGGACAGTAATGACACAGGTGGAGGTGCTTCGCCTGCACTTGCAACCATCATCTTGGTATGCCTCCTCAAACTCTGCCATCGTTTTGCGTTCGCTCTGTGGTGCACCCACAGGCACTATACCCACTTGTGCCGCTGCTGCTGCTTGACTATTGTCTCTGTGGTACTGCGCGTACTGCAGGGTACGAGAAGATGCCCAACTACGAGGAATACATGGTGCAATTCCTGAGCTCCGTAGCTCTGCCGCAGCCCCGGCAGCAGCCCCCCGATGATTAAGAGCCATGCACACAGCAGTCACAGCAGCAGCAGCAGCAGCCACCAGCGTAATGCCGCCAGCAGCTGCAGCAGAGCTGGGCAGCTTCTTGTACTACCTGTGTGTGCACTACGCTTCAGAGGGAGCATCTCACCGCTGTACCCCTTTTCTTACTATGTCAGCTATCTAGATTCGGATCTCCTTGTTCCAATATGTAAGGTACATGCCACGAATGAACAGTGTCTGAGAGTGACGTCAAGTGGCGGCTTTGGGGCAATACAGCAGTACATGACTCTGCAGCAGAACCCCATCTTTTGCTCATTCCCACTGCTTGCCAGCCTTTCCCAGTTACAGCAGTACATGACTCTGCAGCAGAACCCCATCTTTTGCTCATTCCCACTGCTTGCCAGCCTTTCCCAGTTCCCAGTATAGCACATAGCCAACACCAGCCAGCAGAAGGGCGGCATGCGCGCCTAGGAAGAGGCGGGCAAGGGAAGCAGGCACCAAGCGAGGATTGTTCTCAGTTCAGGCGCTTCTCATCGTGGCAAAGCAAAGCTACAGCTGCTGAAGTGGCAGCAGTGGTGTAGGCAGCTCGGTCTTGGAGCTGCTAGGTGTCAGCGCTGGCCTGCATAGAGTTGTTTACCAAATCGAGGTAAGAGCCAGGCAGGCATATGCACATGAGTTTTGCCAGTGCAGGCGGCTGCAATACCAAGCAGGTCTGTCCAGCTACTGGCCAACGTGTTTGCTGCCTTTTAGATGTGTGCCTGAAGTGGCCTTGCGCACACTTGTCTGACCAGTGACCCCCCTGCAGCTGCCCTCACTATGGACCCCCACCCCCCCCACCCCCGGCCATGCTGGTACAGGTTTGAACATAACTGCTGCCTGATGTATTACATAGAGCTCTCTGCTGCGTTTGCGCTGTGCAGGTGTTCACCGAGCCCACATCAGCCGCTGAGCCAGCAGGAGAAGGCAGAGCTGCTGAAGCGGTACAAGGTTTGGTGCAGAGTGCGGTACAATTGTTGCGACGGAAGGCAAGATCCCAAGCTTTCCGTGTATCTCGGCCTCATATCCTCCCTCCTTCATCTATCAGGTAGTCGGGGTGATGGTTGAGGGTGCAGATAAGGGGCACATAGTGGGCGGCACACCCAGGTTCTGAGGGCTGCACTCGGGCAGCGCCACCAGGGGACCGCCGACAAACATGCTCCTGTCGCCCTTACACATGCTGCTGTTGATGCCACACCACAGATGGACGCATCCTTGCCCAGCAAGCCTCCCAGTGTCATTAGCACTGTCCATTCTGGCAAATTGCTGCTTCCACCACTCCGCCGCCGCCGCCGGTGATTGGCACTCAGCTGCTGCGCATTCAGCACAGAGATCCAGTGGCGCGACACCTTGGGTTGGAAAGAGGACAGGTGGTGCGCATTGGTGGGATAAATCTGTGACCACAAGGCATTTTGGTGAGTGCCCTGCTGGACAGTGGCAGCAACGGGGTTGGGGTGAAGGTGGCGCAAGCTGGGCGGGGACGCCCTCTTGTTGGTGCTAGCACAGTGACCTGACTCCCGTGACTTCAGTACTCCCGATTTATCATCCGGTGGCTGATTGTCAGCTAACGGAACTCATCTTTGCTGCCTGCAAAATGCAGTGACCTACTGCCTGTGCATGTGACGGCCACCTGACGGTGTGAAGCTCAAGCCAGCCCCTTGGCAGCTGCGGTTCACGACTTTTCTGCAGTCAATCCCTGCCCTGGCCGTCTGCCTTTGCCGCTGTCCGCTTGCATCTCCAGCGAGCCACAACGGTGCAGTGGTGCATGTCCAAATGCCTCATCGCGCCCCGGGCCTTGCGACCTGTTCTGCAATGAAGAAATCTGAAATAAGATGCCGCAACGAGGAGGGGCCGCAACACAATGCAAGGCCCGGCACCTGGGTCTTAGTGCCACGGGGGCAGTCCGCCCAAAAGCTCAGGCGGGGCCTCTCTCGGCCTCTTTGGCCGCCTGCTTCGAAGAGCTAGTTAGCACAATGGCGGGGGAGCGTGTGCGGCTCTACGTCACCGGCCAGTTCCTCGGCTACAAGAGGTGGGGACGTTCACCATGCAACCCAGCAAGTCCCGCGCACTGAGCTGATGACTTGAGATAGCAAGATGGGCGCACACCACTTCCAGCACGCTGCCCAGGCAGTGATGGCAGCAGCATGCAGCTTTGCGCGGGGCACGGACGCCGCTTGGGGGCAGGTTTCCGGGCGGATTGGAGGTGCACGGTGGCAGAAAACATGCGGCCGACAGCCAGTCCAAAAGGCTGCCTGCGCCTTGCCGCTTGCCCCAGCACTGCGGAAGCGGCAGCAGCCGGATGGCTGCTGTAAGGGGAGGGAGGCGGCAGTATGCGTGTGTTGATGGCCTAAGACTTGTTTGGTGCACACGCCGGGTAGCGACGGCAGTGTCAGCAGAAGCCACAGCCTTGGCTTGATTGGCGCCACAGTCGCTTGCGCGCACCGCATACATTCAACACCAGCCAGTGGGCACGTTTGGAGGGGTCTTGCTGCCCCCCTGTCCTTGGCTTGCCCCATATGGCCGGCACGCTGTGTTTCATGTTTGCTTTTCCGCAGGAGCAAGTCCAACCAGTACAACCACACCTCGCTCATCAAGGTGGATGGCGTGAACAGCAAGGAGGAGACCGAGTTCTACCTGGGCAAGCGGTGAGCTGGCATGCATGGGCTGATAGTTATCAGCTGGTGGGCCGGCAGGTTAAGCTGGCAGTGATGCTGGACTAAGCTGGAGCTGGCAGGTCATTTCTGCCGACGAGTTGGCCCTAAGACCGACAGCAAAAATAATCCCAGTGGCAGAGACTTCCTGAGCTGTGCACTGTTGTAGCAGGAGCAGCAGCATGTCACAGCAGCATTTGCAGCTCGCGGGGGTGGCGGCCGCAGCTGTGCAGGGCTGTCTGGTCAAGCCAGCGTGCACGCCATACAATACGATGCGCAGCAGGCTGGGAGCAGCCAGGGAGTTGGGAGGCGCAGCACAAGCAGCCAGGAACGATATTAGAATAAGTGGTAGCTGCAGATGGCAGTGTCAAGTATCAAAATGTAGATTGGACGCATTGTGCTGCGAGCCTTGGCCAGGCACCAATGCGCCTCGCAGTGATTGAGGGCCCACAGCAATGAACAGCAGTTTTGGCTGCGGGATGAGCTGCCCTGGGCATGTGCAGAAGCAAGCTGGCAACTATGTGGGGCAGTAGCAGAGGCCTAAAGGCTGCATCGCGCAAGTCGCCTAGGCATCCCGCAACACATCATCTGCCTTCTCTCAGCTCTCTCTTGCCTTCCATATTCTCCATTACTCAGCTTTGCCCTTTTGTCCCTGCCATACCACGTGTACTGCAGCATCGCCTACGTGTACAAGGCCAAGACTGAGAAGAAGGGCAGCAAGTACCGCGTGATCTGGGGCAAGGTGCGGCCTCTGTCGTTGTTGGAGCCAGTGTCGGGTTGACCTATTAAGCCAGCGGGCAAAAACGTATCACAGCTGGTCTTGTACGGATGGCTGTCAGACTCTGCAGCTTGCTGCTGTGTGGCATGAGCTGCATTCAGAGGAGGAGTGCAGTTTCTTGCTGCTTTGCTGCTGATTTCCTGTGCCTTGCCGGTTGTTTGGGACGCCTAGCCAGGGACAAGCTGGGCTGCTTCCATTCGGGAGTGTCCATCGGCAGCGGTAGCGGTGGTGTTAGCCCGCATGAACCAAAGAAGCTCTTGTGAAGCAGGCTTTCTGCACATTTTCGCAACACCACAATGAGAAACTCAGTCGATCAGCAGCAAGGCGGCAGCCGAGCTATGCGCGTGCTGAGCAGTGCCAGGGTGTTGGCACAGCACAGTTGCAGCTTTCTGAGCGGCCAAGCACAATATGAAAAGCACTCTTCGCCCGCCATCGGACATATTCAGCCGCAGCAGGACCCAGTAATGCCCTCGGAGCTCCTGCAGTTGATGGCAGGCGTGCAAGTTTGCGCAATAGCCGAGGTGGCAGCAGAAGCTGCTGTTGCTGGTTCCCATTGCTGCCCCTCGATGGCTGCTGCTTCATAGCGCAGATTGCCAGCCCTTCCAGTCGGTGACTGGCACACCTCCCTAGCTCTGGTGGTGCAGGTGACCCGCGCCCACGGCAGCGTTGGCACTGTGCGCGCCAAGTTCCAGAAGAACTTGCCACCCGCAGCCATTGTAAGTGACATGCATGGTTGGTTGCCTTGCGTTGCTGAGGTGTCAGCTGCGCTGCGCTGCGTTTTTGTGTTGGCCGTGAAGGTGCATTTCAGGTGGCTGGCCAATGTCCAGTGTCATGCTGGGCGGGGAAGTGACATGGGAAGGAGCGGTCTGGAAGTGCAACCGTGCGGTTTGCAGTCGATCTGTGCAGCTGGATGCCTATTTGCGCAGCAGAACTCAGTCCCTTTGTTGTTGCCACACCTGTGGCTGTGCTGCCTTTGCCCCTTGCAGGGCAGCAAGGTCCGCGTGATGCTCTACCCCAGCCGCATTTAAGCGGCAGTTGCAGCGATAGCCGCACCCGAGGTTTCTGGCAGCAGCAGCCTGGCCAGAAGCTGTAGCAGCGGCGCGGATGCAGCTGCTGGTGGCCATTGCCCTCTCGCACCCTGCTAGTTCTGGAGGGCAGCGTAAGGCGGGCTGCGCTGACAGGTTGGGAGGTGGTGGTAGCATCCAGGGCAGCCTTTCTGCCGACTCACTTACCTGGAACGTTTTATATGCCCCACCTTCCAGCTGCAGCTGTAACATGAGGCACCCAGCTGCGAAGATCTCAGGACCTTTAACAGGTTAACGTGGAGACCTTGGGGGGCGGTGGTAGGTTGAAGGCATGCAGGCCAACTCTCGGCTGATCAGGAGAAGCAGTAGAGATTAAGAGGGCCGGTTTCTCTTTGGTGCACTCAGCATGATGTAGAAGGGCTCAACTCAGGCTTGTGTCCATGGGTTAATCTGCCTCATCGGGCGCCACCTGGCGGCGCCGCATCTATCTGCCTGTCGTCAAAGACGCTACGGCGACGGAAAGCCGCGCTTTAAATCTATACTCCTTGTTGGGTGCGCGGTGGTTTCGTGCAACAGCCTTTCGCGTCGCCCAACTTCGTCAACGTGAATGGCGGCAAGACTGAAAGTGTCGCTCAATAGGTGGCTGGGGCTAGGCCCCTTCCGGACTGTTTTTGTTCCAAAAGGTAAGGGCAGCGCGGTCCACAATGCGTCAAGGGCCGCAGAGTGCCAGACTTCACCAACTGTCGGCGGCGCCTCAGTAGGAGGCTTTGCTTTGGTGCCAGTAAGTGTCATCCACCTGCCTTCATGCCACAGTGCCACTATAGGCGGGCAATGGCACAGTCCTCGCAGGTTCAATACTCACCTTTTGATTCCAGCTGGCTACATGACCCGCTCCTGCCCACCGCCTGATCACATCTGTTCTGCAGCGTACCTGTTCCTGTTCAGTGCCGGCTCAGTCTTCCTGCTGCCCTTTGTCAACGTCTTCTACCGCCAGTTCTGCGGCTTCAACGAAGAGCTCATTGGCATCCTTTGTGCGCTCAAGCCATGGGTGGCCGCCCCTGCCGGTAAGACGCCTGGGGCCTGCCGGCAGCGCCCTTGCCATCCACCCCTGTGTTACCGCCACCCCCGCCTATGCCATTGCCGTCATGCGGCCCAGTTTTTCCAACCCCGTGATCAACTTCCGCCTAGGTTTTCTTCCTGCATCTGATGAAGGGCTACCCTGTGCCTGCTTACCTACCCAATGTCTGCAGGCTCGCTCATCGTGTCCGCCGCCGACGCCAGCAAGCGCCACATGGCCATCCTGCTGGCAGTCTACCTTGTAGCCTTCCTTGGACGGTCGCTGATGGCTTTCTTCACCGCCTTCTCCGTCCATTTGGCCATCGCTCTGATCACGGAGGCGGCAGCTAGCCCCATGGGCGCACTAATTGATGCCGCTATTGCTGCATCTGCCGCAGATGTGAGTGGGGGAAGGGCCTCCTGGTAGAGCGGGCACTATAGTGTGTGTATGCGTTGACTGTAGTTAATGGGCAGCTGAAGCAGCGCTGAGGACAGCGGAATGCGGCCTTGGACAGGCAAACCGTGTGTCAGGGCCCACCTCTGCAGCAGCACTGTCATTGTGTGTGGCTGCTCATCTCGCTCTGCCTGCCACCATGCCTTTCTTCGCAGGACGGCGGCTACGGGCGCATCCGCATGTACGCCTCGGTGGGGTGGGGAGTCACCGCGCCGCTGGCAGGCTGGGTGATAGCCGCCTTTGGCCTGCGGGCAGCATTCCTGTGCTTTACTTTCTTGGTGGGTCTCTGCCTGCCTCTGGTGGCGCTCCTGCCAATGGAGGTACTGGCTGCACCCAGCGAAGCCGGTAAGGAGGCGCCGCAGGCTGGCGGCAGTGATGGTGCCGCGGCTGGCGACTGGCGGCTCTCCCAGGATCACTCCGCTGGCAAGCTGGGTGCTGAGATTGAGGGCAGGGAAGAAGGGCAGGACGATGCTGACATGCTGAGCGTGCACATCAGCGGCGACAGCCAGCCATTGATGCTGCGCGTTGCTTCCAAGACGCAGGCAGCAACTTCCGGGGAGGGCAGCAGGCACGCCCAACCCCCTAGTCAGACCGGGCCCACCCCACCACCCGAGGCTTGGACCATCACCGCCGGGCCGTCTCCTAATGCAGCTGCCGACAGCCAGCACCCCGCCAACAACACATCTACAGGACCCCTGGCCCACATCCTGGCCGCTGCGGACTACAGCAAACATGACACCACCCACCCGCTCAGCAGCCCCGAGCGCCCACTACTCAGCCCCTCATCCCGAGACGGGCCGCCAGCTGACACAACTTGCAACCGCGCCCTCAGCAGCTCCTTGGAGATAGCCCCCAGCTCTCGCGCTGCAAGCAAGGCACAGCTGGTCCCTCCAGTGCCGCTCAATGCCGGCGGTGAGAAGGGTGTGGCTGTTGTGTCGGCCGACCCCGCCACCAGTGTGTGGCAGGGCATCAAGGCGCTGCTGGGCGACATCCATGTGGTCAATTTCTTCTTCCTGGTGGGTGCCTCAGGGCTGATCTGCTGCTAGGCTCTGTTCATACATGCCTTGTGGTAGCCTTATGCCTGGTCTATTGAGTGACAGCCGGTAGTCATTATCCAGGTGATCGCTTTCATCTAGTTGAGATGCTGCTGGCAGCAGCCTGGAGAGACCCAAACACCATTCACAGCTGCTATTGCCGCACGGGTGGCGGTGCCTGCCCAACTTCCATCCCGCACCGCCTGTTCGACCACTGCTGCCACTGTAGGCTTTTCTGATGGGCATCGGCAATGGCTGCATCGGGTACCTCTTTCTCTACTTGGACGAGATGGGTATGTGCCAACTGTCATGGGCAGCTCCCTGCAGCTGTGCTGTGCAGCCCTGGGTCAGCCCCCTTGAGTTGCTGCAAACCCCCGCCTGCCTGCTGCCGACACTCAGCCCTATCTGCCCCGCCCTGGTCCCTCCCCTGGTTCTGCCCTCTGTGTAACGCGCTTGCAGGTGCTTCTGGCACGCTCATGGGCCTCTGCCTGACCTTCAACTGTGCTGCCGAGGTGCCAATCTTCTACTTCAGCGGCCCCCTGCTGGCGCGCCTGGGTGTGGAGCGTGCGTTCAATGTGGCCATGGGCGCCTATGTGCTGCGCCTTGTCCTGTACCTGGTCAGTGCTGTGCTGATGAGTGCAGTTGCCGAGGGTTCTGTATATCGAGGGTAGTGCAGTAGGTCAGCTGTTGTAGCTGCAATCTTTGCATACACGCTAATCATTGCACTCTACAATCCTTGCATTGCAACTGACCTTCCTCTCTGGCAGTAAATCCTGGAAAAGAGGCCCTCTATCACTCATTCACCTGTCCTGTACCTGCGACCAAATGGCCCCACTTATCGCTGCACCACGTTACTGCCACCATGCAGGTCCTGCCCCTGTTCCCCAGTCCTTGGTACGTGCTGCCTGTTGAGCTGCTGCAAGGCTGTACCTTTGCGCTGGCCTGGTCAGCCGGCACCGTCTACGTCAAGCGCATCGCACCGCCACACCTGCGCAGCACGGTGCAGTCAATCTTTCAGGGCCTATATGCTGGCATAGGTGGGTGCTTGGAAGGGGCTGAAGGGCTCTTGCGCCTGACCCTGGCCGGTTTTGGTGGGGAGGTGTATGCCCGGCTAGTCAGTGTGACGGCAGGCATCATGCTAGCCCCACAATCGGCAACAGATGTTGATTGCAACTCCGTTCTTCCACCTGCCTGCAGGTGTCGGCCTGGGTGGTCTGGTGGGCGGCATGCTCTACGGAGCCCTGGGCGCCGCTGCTCTGTTCCGCACCGCCGCTCTGACGCTGGCTGTGGGCTGGGTGGCTGCCCTGGTTGTGCTGCGCCTGTTGGGCAGCAGCAACTGCCATATGTCCGCCGCCCAGCCAGAGAACCACAGCGATGGGTGTTTTGACAGCAGTTCCCAGGGCTACCAGGTGCTGGAGCTCAGGGCAAGCACCGAGGAGGGAGAAGGAGCGGCGCTGCTGCGGCCGCAGCTCTGAAAGGCCATGCCAGAGCTTGGTACATCGCAATCCTCTGTTTGGCGGGTCTTGCGGCTTACTCATCAGTCGTTGACAGCCAGTAAACCACGTACTATAATTTTCCATTTATCCTCAGTCGCTACCCTATCATGAATTACTTACGTCTCAAGGTATCCAAGATGTCGATATGTGACTGATCTTTGCTCCTGATATATGTTGTGTCTGCTAGGCCAGTTAGTACAGTATGTTAATATCCATTGTTACCCTCGCCTTGCTGTTATCAGTTGGTAATGCCCCTCCCTTTCTGTTTCCTTCTTGAGCTGTACAGTGAACCCTGTGAACCGCCTGACTACAGTCTAGCCATCCTGCTGAGTTGCGTGTATGGTACAGGCATGGGGAGCCACTTTGCATGACTGGCATTAGATTGTGCATGATGGTAAGGGCAATCGAGACGACAAATCAGAAAATCAAACAAAACCCCAGCGGAGCATTGCCATGCATTCATGGAGCCTCGCTTCAGCATCCAGTTGGAGCAGGAGCAGGGTCAGACAGCGTGCAGGCTTAATCAAGTAAAAAATGACCGCGGGG